>JAODUJ010721526.1:0-13676 GCA_027564615.1 Psolus chitonoides | reverse complement strand
GACTTATTCTACTTCTTCTCGTAGAATATTGTTTTGGCAACTCATGCCCTTGTAAGTATGCTGGCCCGACAAGAACACCATCAAATTTGAGAGGGCCGCATATTGAATCCTTTCTCACAATAATATTTATCATTACATCAACCCAAACAAAAAATACATGAAAGTGATGGGAAACGGTTAATCTTACAAAATGTGTACATATTTTTTGGGAAATTCAACAAAAAATTGGTTGAAACTGGAGGTGTACGTACAATTAACTCCGTATACCTACAGTTTATTAGACATATAGACCTAATGTTGTAAGGATCGCTTTGATATGTCGTTAATTCGACGGGGGTAAACATTGTCCAATCGGATTGAATATATGATTAAATTAACAGAAAACTGATGATCCGATGAAGTTAGCCGAGAAAGAACGGTGCAATACAAGATAATCCGCTTAGGTTACACAATAATTTGGCTCAATATGCCTTCTAAATTTGTTAAAAATGACGAGGGGGGGGGACTTGAAATAAACCTGATAATTGATGCAAGAACAAAGGGAACATAAATTCATCTTTCTAAAACCGTTTGAATCTAGTATGTACTTTAATGTTAAGTGACCAAAACTATTTGATATGAGGAAGGCGAATAAGGGGCTTATTTCGGACGATTTTCAGGTCAGAGTGCACTTCAGGAGCATGACTTCCAAAAAGTTTCAGTGTATTTCCTTGACATTTTCATTATTAGTAGTTTTCCATTTAGCTGACAAACACTTTTTGACATTACTGTTATGACGTCACGGCTACATACTGTCTACGTCTGTGTATTTTTTATAGATAGATCACTGATTTCTTTCTTGACAATTTTGAGTCTCCAAATTTTCAGCGAAGCAGCCACTATGCAAGACTTTTCTCCTCAAAACATCGATAACTTTAGCATGCCCTTTCTACCTTACTGTGATACTTAGGCTACTGTTAAATACGGAGATTGGAAGGATACGAAATCAAATTGAAAGTGAGATAAGTGAAACACAAAGTGGTTTTATGAGCAGAAAAGGAAAAAGAGAGTGAATATTCAACCTTCGTACCATCATCGAGAGATATTTGGACTTGGATGAAGATCTCTATATTTGTTGTTACATTGACTATGGAAAAGCCTTTGATTGTGTAAATCTCTGCAAGTTGATTGACTCATTAGCACATCTACACTAAGATCCGAATGATACCGGGCTGATCGACAATTGTACTGGTCTCGAAAACATTTATTAGTTTATTTTAGTTTAGTGAGAAAAGGGTCAGGAAGGACATGAGTCCTCATAGACGATCCTGCAACCAAAACAACCCAGTATAATGAATAACAGACGCCCCAAAAGGAACTGGAACACCCGATCGTAATTTCTGAAAAACTTCTCAAATGCCTTAACACTTGTTGACATCATCACACTTTCTGGAAGGCTATTCCACTCATCTACTACTCTTTGGGAAAATATTTTCCGACATCTAGTCTGCAACGTTTACTCTGAAATTTAAGACGAGGACCACGAGTTGTTGTAACGTTAGAGAATTCAAGGAAACTATTAAAACCTAAACTATCAAAACCATGAACAATTTTGAAGACTTGAAGCAAATCTCCACGAATGTTAGTTCAGAATAAGGCCTCTTCGAATGCAGTCTCTTCGAGCCAGTTTACATCAGAAGAGGTGTACGTCGAGGGTGCCCTCTGCAACCAACATTATTCAATTTTATACGGAACAATGATTTCTGACTGCAGAACATTGTAAGGGCGTAATCATTGGAGGGAAAAAAACATCAACAATCTTCGCTATGTAGATGATACTGCTCTAATAGCTGAATGACCAGTATACCTTCGAAATTTGGTCAACGCTTAGCTATAATTGAGAAGGGAAAATTGTACAGAATGACTAAATGTACATGAATGCTTGGAAAGCAAAAACTGTGCTTGTTAATCAAGAAAACTGTACCACACACATGTAATCAAACTCAAAATTGGTAACGAAGTGAGTGAACAAGTGAAGACATTTATCATCAGTGAACAGCTACAAAAGTACCAGCCATCTAGAACTCTTCGTTATCAATCCAAATCTCTACTGATAATCGACGTTTTGATAGATGTGCTGCAACATTATGGAACAGTTTGCCTCAGGGAGCTGAGTGTGCCGAAAACATTAATAAAATTAAGAAATATGTAAAAACTGCCTCTTTTAAAGCTCTTTTTTACTAATTGTTTGTATTTTATAGTTTTCTTTGTGATGTTTTCAATAGTTGCTTGGGCTGGTTTAACTCTCATAGAAATGTGTTAGCTACTCGTCTGTAATCTGTATACTACTTTTACTGTAATATTTTATTAAGTATTAACTTTTTATTGTATACTTTTTCACAGAATGTATTTTACCTTTTACAATGTACAGCGCCTGAGCATTTATTTTTTGGATAAGGTGCTTTATAAGTTTGGAATAATAATTAAAAATAAATACATCATCGAAGACATCATTCATCAAACAATATCAGACGATGGAAAGTGTGACAGTGAAATCATTAGAAGGATAGTCATCGCTCAATCAGCATTCTTCAACATCATCATGTTTTAACAACGAAACAGAACGATACGCCTGAACACCACTCGCAATGGTATATTGCTATGCATTTACTACTTGCACATATGGGTCTGGATAATTTCAAAAGAGGTGGAAAAATAGGGGCTTTCGAGATGTGGACATATCGCAAACTATCGCAAAATATATATACCTTGGTTGAGAGGAAATATTTCATTAAAGAAAGTAGAAGGCAACTGTTAGGCAGTATCATCAAAGAGAAAAATGCCTACTTTGGACATCTAATGAGAAGGGGTGGACTACAAAGAACACTATTCAAAGGAAAAATAAACAGAAAGAAAAGATGAAGAGACAGACCAGCATGCAATGCGTGCATGTATCACTGCCTGGAATGGTCTTTCATAAAACTATTGTGTGAGAAGAGCGATGGATATAGACGGCTGGCGAGGAATGACGTACAGCCTTCACTCCGGAGACGGACGTGAATAAGAAGACGTTATTAGCTGAAGGGTGCGTGCTGTGTAATGTGAAAATACCGTAACTTACGAAAGTGCGTCCGAACCTATATGGTTGGCCACATGCACAGAGGACATCAATCTGGAATTTATGCTGACATTATTTCCATTTAATGCTGACATCAATTAATTAATGCTAGCATATATTCGAATTAATGTTGACATATATTCGAAATAATGTTGACATATATTCGAAATAATGTTGACATATATTTGAAATAATGTTGACATATATTCGAATTAATACTAGTATATATTCAAATCAATGTTGACATGGTCTACATTCGAATTAATGCTAGCATATATTCGAATTAATGCTAGTATATATTCGAATCAATGCACACATAAAAACGTGAATTCTGATTGGTCTAGAATTTATATCAGCATTAAATCGAACTAATGTCAGCAAGAATTTTCAAGATGTATGTGCTCTGTGGTCAACCATATACGCACCGGGCTCGAGAATACCCCCTGTTGTACTTTCTTGGTAATTCTTTTTTCAGTAACATCATAGATCCCGGTATTTGTGAGCATTTGTTACATGGGGTGTGGTAATATGAAAGGGTTCATGCTTCCACTGCCTTCTTGGAACATCAGAGGGTGATCTATTTGTCGTTTGTAACTCCTAACTACTTACAGTAACCTCGACAAATCTGGTACTTACGAACGCTACAATGGGGATTAGTGGCGAGAGGGTTGGTACTTTCATTGCCTGGATGGAACATTCAAAAGTGTTCCCTTCGTCGTTGATAATCCCTTACAATCTTCAGTATCCCCGTGGGTTCCGATATCTGAGAACTCTGACAATGAACCATTGGTTTGAATACCTGCCTGAAGTGAGGGTGCTTCCAGGCGTAAATGGCGGGATTGATCGCGTTACTTAGGGCGTAAAACATTGCCACGTAAGGGAAGATCCTCTCGAACGAGTCCACAATCAAACAGGCGACATATGGAATAGTACAAATGATAAACACCGCTACCAAAAGGAACATGTTTATCGTGATCTTCACCTGCCGTGCGTTTAGCTGCGAACGTAAACGGGCGTTATGCGCGTGTGACGCGGTTGATTGACCGACGCCTTCCTGTTGGTTGTTCACGCTGCACACATTCCCAACCGATCCATTGCCTCCTACATTCTCAGACACACTGGAGGTATCCGTGGATATTTCCTCGGTACTCAATTGTTGGCTACTCGCACTCGCTTCCTCAGCGGTTGGTTTCGGAGAGTTTCCGTCCTCTGCTGATGATGTATTCTCATAATTCATGTCATTGTCAGAGAGATGTGGTCCGGCCGCCGATGGTAATATCTGTGTACTATCCTTAGTGATACCATTGGTAACATTGGCACCGTTTTCGTCCTGGGCGTCTTGTTGGGTGTCCATTCTAGCCTTGGAACCCCAAACTCCTCGCTTCGTAAGACGCATCACCCTGTTATTGATTTTATGGACCCCCAATAATCTCTTGTTGTGTCGGTATATATGGATAAAAATCCCGGTGTAGCATATAAGGATACATATGAGGATAAACAGGTCGATGGTGCACGCTCGGAACAAACTCACCGTGGCAACATTATCGTCGGCAATGTCTGGCAGACACACGCGGTACTTCTGGTTGTATCCAAATTCAGCATCGGTTATGAACGCTAATATGATGGACAGGTTGGCGTACATCCAAGCTAGACAAATCACCACAACAACCGTACGCTTCGTGAAGATTTTACGATACTGGTGGTTTGGTCTGGTGATACGCAGAACTCTATCAATAGCAATCAGTGCGTGCGCGACTATGGTCCCGGAGAAACTCATATAACACATTATGCCGGCAGTACTACACAGTCCAGACGGTAAGAAACCCGTGTCGCTGTTATGTATCATATTCACTATGTGGAACGGGAGCGTGGCGCAAACTAGGCCGCTGGCGACCGATAAGTTAACCACGAAGGCGTTAGCGGTGGTTTGAAGTTTCCTAGAGAGGGTCACGGCGAAGATGATGCCGATATTCCCGATAAGACCAAACACGGTTATAAGGAAAACGAGAGATGCTAAAATAAGCCGTTGTGGGTAGTTATCGAATACCCATGGTGGTTCCATCGTGGTACCATTAATAGGGTTGATTGTCATCATTCCGTAGGGGACATCAGTGCCGCCAAGGAAGGTATTAATTATGTATTATAGCCTGAATATAGATTTCAAGTCTTTAGAGTGTGGCTTTCAATTTTCCTCACTTGTCGATGTTGAAATGTATCAACTTGGAATGGTCTGGAGTGAAACAATCTGGATTTACTTGTCGATCATGACATATTGATAACTGACTCTGATAACATTTCATTGTCGTGGTCACCGTATGTTAGATGTTAATTCTGAGCCTGTTCTTGTATTCAGGCGCCCAACGTGGGTCCATATTAACTCATATCGTAAAGTATAATTACCATGAATTTGCGTCTCTTTTTGAAACCATCTTCTACCATCTTATTGAGATTAAGAACATATCAGGAACAAGAGTAAATCTCTACGTGGTCATGTGTGTCTCAGTACTCTTTCTTTGATTGATTAAGTTACAGTTTTAATCCCGAAAATGTTTGTGCAGCTTTTGTGGTAGTTGGTGTAGGATCGTCTCTCTCAGACGGAAACTGTTCATCCGATGTAATCTAAGGTAAACCGATGTGATCCGAGGTGAACTTCTAATCCGAAGTAATCCGAGGTACCGTAAACTAATAATTCAAACTGTTAATCACAAGTAATACGAGCTAAACCAGTAATCCGATGTAATCCAAGGTAAACGCCAATCCCATGTAGTCGAGGTAAAACGTAGTGATCAAGTAACCACCTAGCAACTATCGTAGGTATATATTGTATAGAAGTCACCACTGCGTTTGTAGTCCTACAATTGAAGCAATAGACCAATAGGCTGTAGGCAACACTTTCCGGATGGTCCAATGCACGCGAATAATTAGCTAATATGATTGCCGATTAGCGTTATAATAGCGATACAATATACTCTATATGTGCATTCTGTGAGCTATATGTATCAAACAGAACTGCGTTCACTGCAATGAGCACCAATGTTCATTTCGCTTCCGGCTTTAAAGATGACATTCCAGTTGAAGGGCACAATCGCGTATAATAATAACAATTGCTAAACTAAATCAAATCCGTCATTGTCCTATAAGACTGGCTAATCATGTCCTCTAAAGTTGTGAACAGAGTTGAGTTATCCACGTACTAGATCGAGAGCCGTAGACTGATATGTATAATGTCAGATAGATACCATGACTCGATTGCATGCGGCAGAAACGTAATAATATACTCTGTAAAACACAAACATATTTGATAACATAAACTATTCACACGGCTATCCGTCAAAATTAGTATGTAATGAAGTCCTCCATAGACCAATACATTCACAATTAACCCATGTCTTTAACCCATGGCTATCATTGAGCAGGGTGGGATTGGCGCGACAATGGCCGAGAGGAGGCTTAAGTCCGTCCCCTTTGTTTGCAACAGCCCGGTGGCGGCACGCCCTAGTACGTACCGCTGTATCCCCATGCTCGAAATTCGCGGCACCTACTGGCAGTTTCGAGCTATGCGCGGCCAGAGGAAGAGGTAGGGTGACATGCGACCCAGACATGGTCTAAAGGTATAACTATGCACACTGCGTACAGTCGGATGCCAACACATCTCCGCAATGCGCATGACGTGTTCCATGGTTACTACGGACACAAAAGTAGTTTCAATTACGTCAAACCCATGGATAACATTAAGCAGGGTGGGATTGGCGCGACAATGGCAGAGATGAGGCCTAATTCCGTCTCTTTTGTTCGCAACAGCCCAGTGGCGTCACGCCCCAATACCCCCGTATCACCATGCTCGAAATTTGCGGCACCTACTGACAGTTTCGAGCTATGCGTGGTCAGAGGAAGAGGTAGGTCACATGCGACCCAGACATGGTCTGAAGGGTTATACGATTAGATGAAGATATTTGGACCACTGTGGAAATACTCCATGCTTGGGCATCGTATCACAAACTTGATAATGAATTATACTGGGCTAGTATTAGTATCGTTGACGTATCCAGTGAAAAAATTACTCCCAATTGTTTTTGTTTTTTGTTGAGGAAAACAAAAAAAAGGATCTAAATAAGTTGCCCATGTGGCGAATATCGCCTCAAAGCCCGACAAGACTCAAGTAAAACGTAGCTGCAATTAGCAACCCTGTTATCAATGACGATGTTTGACTGTAGCAGTGTTCAGGAAATATCGCAATAGAATAGTGTAGCACTTCACATTGAATGCGTCCATCGTAATATGTGTTACCCTATCGGAGGTCATCCAGAGTTTGAAACACTGGCACTAGCAGCTTCTTTCGTCTTGAGCCCCTTCAAATATGAGACTCGCGACTAGTTACTGTAAAAATCACTCTTTCAATACCAGATAGTGCCAAATCCTGGCTTCTAGGCGTTCAAAAAAGCCAAATGTTTCCGACGTCAGCCCCAACCGGTAATTTGACCCCAGCCAAAAGTTTGAAGACCGGACGAACTATATATCAGACTCCTTATGGCCAGATGAGGGGATGCCTAGCGGAATGGCTTGCGACTCTCGACCTAAAGGTTGCCAGTTCGAGCCCCGCCTGTGGCACTACGGTGTGTTCTTGAGCAAGACACCTTTCTCCGCCCGCTCAAGTCCACCCAGCTGAAAATGAGTACTAACTTCGGATAGGGGTTATCCAGCGTCCTGGGTGAGTTTCATACTCGTTTGCTTCACGTCACGGAGACCGGATATAAGCACCGGTCCTATGAGCAGCAAATGGTTCGCGGACGGAGTCTTCTCCAGGGAAATAACTTATGACCAGATGGGTAATTTGGTATCTTTTCGTAAGGATTGGGTATTCAAATTGTTGACCCATATCTAACCTAAGTTTGTCCCATATCACAAATGCTGGGGAATTTGTTCAGAAAGCCTCATTCATGTCAAAAACGCTTCAAACCTTCATCCCTATTTGGTCACGCGACTTTATATCGTTGGTTATCTACTATAATGATCTTCAATGTTTCACAATCTTCTTGCAAAGCTATAACTACGATACCTCATAGCGGATAGGATTGAATAGAATTGTGGGCACTACCCTAGATGAGAAGGGAAATTCTCGTCTATGTGGTCCATGTTACATGCTATGTTATTGTGGATAAACTGGATTGTCATTTCTTGTCGAAATACCGCCGCTTGGCGGTGTTTTTGTTCACTGGACCTCTCTGATTTTATCAGTATACATGACCAGAAGATGAATAGCCACTGGCGTATAGGTGGTCACAGAGCAGGGTGTTGGATATAATGGTATATTAGTAAATTTTGGATCAGACGGGATATGGCTCAAACTCTTTGATCGTGTCTGGAGTGCTACCCACTCGACCCACAGCTTGGCATAAAGTATCGCCTAAAAACATAACGTAGTAATCACCCGTAAGGCGCGAACTCTCGCTAGCAAGATCTCGAGTCTGAGTGATAACCACTCGACTGTATATTAGGTATAGATTCCATGTTGCAGCAAATATTGTCACATAGGCCTAAATAGACCAAATGTGAACATATTTCCGGGTTCAAAACATGACGTTTTCATGTTTTAGTGGTCAGGTCCCTGTGAGGCTACTTTAAACAATGCCATACATTTGCCAGTATTATTGAGAGACTGGTCATGTGGCCTGACTGGATTCGTGCTGCTAGCGGCTCATTCAGCCTTGTAAGAGTATCAGGTGCAAACATGGGTTCCGAGAGAAATATTACCTCATGTATGTCATGCATACAACAATGTGGTAAGCGAGAATGTTCTGTCCCAGAATGCATTGCATATTGCTATCAGCAATAAGGTCTATTGCAGTGGTTCTACCGCCTTCTTCTACCGCCTTCTTCTGCCCTCTTATACCGACCCAATGCTCCTTATTCTATCGTTCGTGGACGGACACCCAGCGGGCAATAGGATAGTCCAAATTCAAGAGAAGAACAGCCAACAAAATAATCCAGTTTCCATTGGGAGCAGCAGAAAACAGCCACTATGCGCGAAGCGCTCAAAATGTTTAGCCTTCAGTTCTGATGAGAGAAATAAAATATGTCGGAGCGGCGGACACCTGTCGGGGAAAAATACTCTTACCGGTACCTCATGTTTCTGCATCCGGTTTCGGAGATATCTGGTAACCCCGTAGCTGGCCAGTACGCCCAAAATCATTTTCAGCACCCCTAACGCCCGTAGACTGAATCGCCCACTGAGGAACCACTTTGCATCATTTTGCATGTGAGCACCTATCAAATGGGGACCCTCCCTGAAGCTGTCCTCGTTTTTACTGCATTTCGCTCGTTGCGCATGCCTGCGTTAGCCATGTACACTGCTTGCGATCTATTGCGATGCCTCGTGAAAGACGTTTAGCGCAGCTTGTCTTGCGCTATTTTTGGGAAGGTTCAAAACTAGCCCAACACGGTAAATTTGCGCAAAAGCAGACTCGGTACACTGTCTGTGCGCGGGATGTGTTTTAGTCTGATGTAGCGATGCGAATACGAATGAAACCCCCACTCGGCAACCATACGTCCGATTTTGTTCAAACTTGTTTTAGTGACAGGCCTCATACCTGTCATGTATGTTCATCGTAATTTGTACATGGTCCCCGTTACTTTTACTCATTAGGGGCGCGGCCGAATGAAATTTGTTGTGTTTTCGGTTGTCCTTGTTTCTGTGCGAGGGTTCAATCTCCCTCTCCTGTTGTGTGTTTTCGTGCTGTCATCTGTTTTTTTTTTCAGGCTTCTGCCTGTAAAGCGCCTAGAGGCTTTTGCATAAGGCGCTCTATCAAATCCTTTGTTATTCTTATTATTGATTGTAGTGCCAATCTCAATAATTCATGGGTGGACGGGGCTTAGCAGCAAATTCGTTCATGGTTAAAGTATCTCCGCAACCGTATGTCTGATTTTGTTCAAACTTGTTTTGATGACATCGGTAGGAGGTGGGGTTCATGTTTGTTTGCTCGTATAAACTTGATAAGGCAACTCCAGGCTCGTACCTGTCATGTATGTTCATAGTAATTTGTACATGGTCCCATTACTTTTTGTTGGAGGACAAATGTGATTTGAAGTCTTCAGAGTTCAAACACTGAAAACCTTGTATATGGCAAACTTTGTTGGAGTTCTAACTCTAGGACATTCATAGAAAGTTCATGATCCCATTTGTGCATATTGAAAGTCAAGCTCCGACCGCCATAACTATATTAGCAAACGCGATCGAGCTACAGTAATAGTTCTATTATATTGATAACATTGACTTCATACCTCGTTTGTGGAGATCAACGGAATTCACGACAATGGAAACCTGCAATTATGCGGATGGTATCAGGTTTTAAATCTACACTCAAGGAATCACAAAGCTTTCTGGTTACAGACCAGTGATTTCGTTTTTATTCAGGAATGACTAAATTTTGTTCCGTACCGTACGTACCGTTAACTGGAGTTTATACACTTGATTATTTGGAAATATAGGCTGCAGTAATGAAATTGATTGTTAGTTGTTGCGTTTAGATCAACGCTTCATCGAGTACTAAATCCAGAATGTTGTGTAGTAGTCCGCTGATCGCGGCGAGACACTGCGGCGCAGCTCAAATCCGCAAACTGGGATGCCGCAGTAAAGATCTGATGACAGCGGCGAGGGACAAATCCGTTGACTGCGGTGCAGTACAAATCTGCGCGCTCGTGGAGATATCGTATCAACATTATTGTCTCCGATTATGATATCCCTGATCGACTTAGTCCTATATACATGAAGGGTGACACGACGTAGTGCTGATTTCAATTCTGTCGATGCTCTTTCCATCCGTCGCCCGAATGTCCAGACCACCCGAGACAGATATCCTACCTGAAGCTAAAATAATTCTTGCGATGGAAGCCTTTTAAAAGATGCATAGCACCAGCTTGCATCTGAAAACACTTATCAAAAATGTCCTAAAGGGCAGGGGGACACATCCGCTCACCCTCCCCAGGACACTTGAGATCAGTAAATATGGAGCAACCAATGCCGCGCCCGCTCCCTGTGGTGGTCCACGAAATTTTCCATGGAAAATGAAGTGGTCCCTGTGCCAGAAACTCTGCCCTACATCCATCATTTCATTGCCACGACTAAGGAAATAATAAAGCAGTTAATGAAGCATAGCAGCGCGATGACAGACGTGTCCCGTCCCTCCATGTTGTATCACTTACCGGGTCAAAGTGAATAGAGGAACGTCGTGGCCTTTTTAACAAGTATCATAGAACTCGCATAGTAAATTTGTAATTCAGAAGTAGCGCCATCACGTTTCATTATTAGATAACATCAAACAGCGTGTCCATTATGGTTTAGAAAATAAGATTTGGTTTCTATAGCTAGCTTTAACATATATCCAAACTAATTAATCACAACTGATATGTATGAAGGTTCGATATATTATTCAAGCCTTCAACTAAAATGGCGATTACGGCTTTTCCTGTACGTTTAAGAAAATGTTTTCGTTGTTCGTGAGATCTGACCAGGTCACGGTTGACAAGAGGTTCGACCTATATGGACCTCCCAAAAACAAACGGGATCATGTAATCATTATGAGAAACCGTCAGCAATGAATCCCAAAATCGGGGTTTCATTCCCCTTCCAGCCCGTGTTGTTTGCAACAGTGGTGGTATCGGATGCTTTTGAGCTGCATAAAACAACCAGTGCCTTATTAACATCCGATAGAACGACCGCGCATAATTAAAACCATTTGCCTCTGGCATGAAACCAAAAAAAGACAAAACCGATTATTTTAGGTAAAGTATTTAATATATCTATATAAAAACAAATGGGAAAATAAAAATTTGAATGCAGTGTACAAAGTTAAGGCAATTAGAATAAAATCGCAGTAAGCATTAAAGAAGTGTACTTGGTGGTTTCTCGATTAATGATGCATTTATGGACGTATATAACAACGGCGTCTTCGGTAGTTTGAATTACTATATATAGGCTATAAATGAAAATTCCCATGTGGATTATGTCTCGTACGGTAACAGTAAAGGTCCTATACACACACGAGCCTGACAAGCGCGGCATATTTTTTAAGCCCGGAAAGCCTGAAGAAAGGCTGTAATTGGCATCACTGTCAATGACAAAGTTTCGAGTAACATCGACTGGAGCAGCGTTCGTTACGTCTGGCAATAGTGTAACTTTCCACAATTGGAGTCGTTTAGAGTTCGATTTAGCGGCTCCTAAGCCAGATTTAATATATTTTTATAAACGAATTGCACTGAAATATATGTACTAAATCGTCGGTAACGTATGTGCTCTTTTTGAATTAGAAATGCTTCCAGATTAATTGTCAGGTGAGATTGCTCAGTCCTTGATAAATCTATGAGGTAGCATTAAAAGTGACCATGTCGGCTCTAATGAATAGTTCCCTGTTACTGCAATACCGGCCCTTTGTCAGGCTCTCGGTCTTCATAAATCGAAGGCGGCCTCTCTTCTGGCTCTGGCAGTTGTCTGTCTCCGCCCGCGTAAGATTACGACACTCGATCGTCGTTGAGAGGTGCTGCTCGGGACTGGCCGCTCCTCGAGAATGCGATTGGTTAAATACAGTCACATGACATACTCCACTGAATGGGAAGAAGAGCTGATCGTCGTGCTCTCCACGGCACAAAATCACGAACAAGGAGGCGTGGGTTTCCGAGCGCGCCACGTGGCCCCGTAGCTCCAGGCATAGGCGGAACTTGTACCCAGGCCTGCTGGTATAGAAGGGCGGGCTCAATAGAGGGTTGGTGTAGTTCTGAGTGGGCAACTCCACCTTCCAGTATAGGACCCCAGTATGGCTTGTCTGGTGGACCTCTCGCATTCTCGTGGCCTGCCGGGTTATCAGCTTGTTCTGTTCCGTCAGTTGTCTGAAACGAAATGAGGGATAGAGCCTAGAGTTAACCAATGTGTGTGTACTGGTATTGTGTGTTCTTGCGTTTTTCATTTTGTTTAAAGTTAATATACCTCTTATTTACGTGTATGTGTGGGTCTCGCAAAAAAGCAACTCGGAAATAAACTCCATTCCAGCTGTAATTTTAGGCCAGTCAATGACGAGGTAAAAATGGAAGTGAATTTCACCGATTTAGTACTGTACTCGTGTAACACTCTGGTAATCATTATCGAGTCACTGATGATCAATATTCACTTGGTATAGATACAGAGAAGTACCTGCAGTAGAGATGAGGGGGTGGGGTAGGGGAAATTCTTCCGTCTCATAATATAGCTGACGAGAATTCAGGAAGGCGCAAAGCAAGCTTTATCAGCCTTAACCTGTGATGGGTTTTGGAGGGGGTTGAGTTTGTGGGCAACACAAACACCCCAAACTTTTCCAATGCATACACTTTTTCATCAGGTGGGGAACATGGGAACAAAGCCGATGTTAAACACCACTGCACACACTCAAACAGGAAAATTGCTGGCTTCAATAAGGTATAGCTCCATCCCAGGGGGCCCGGCATCTGGATCCCACTGGGAGAAACCCCGTGCAGCACAATGACCAACCCGTGTGCTCTCCACGCCTTGCCCATGGTAGTAGTTTCCCCACAACCCCCCCCCCCCCCGTTGTGG
>JAODUJ010721525.1:0-20269 GCA_027564615.1 Psolus chitonoides | reverse complement strand
AAAGCTAGGCCTAGCCAAACTGGGACCTATCTTCCCAAGACGAAAATTCCACCTAAAATTTATGTTTAGAGGCCTAATAATAGTTTCAGCACTCATTATTAATCTTGAATTACTATAATCTAGATTGTAAATAATTATTTTATTTCACATTACCTGGTACGTCTACCTCTGATAGCTTCCATTGACTCAATGTGTAATCCAAAATGGCGCCGATCCGATCATGGGGCATTTCGCAATAATTGCTCATAACTTTCTATATGATGGCACTACACCCCTACTGAAAAATACCTAGATGCGAGGAATGCCTTTGAGCCATAAATCAGAGGCCTAGGGTATCGCCTCTGGAAATCATGATTTTTCAAACGATACCTCGAAAATGGTGTCAAATTGGCGACAAATCAAGGTTTTTCGACTTATTTTTTTAATAACTTCCTAACCTGGAAAGGTATAGAGCTGTAACTCTGGAAATCAATGCAGGGTACTTCGAGGAACGTTAGAACAACACATTGAGCGATTATTGCTTTATTTGAAGGCTTGGGATTTTTCTGAAAAATAAGGTCACTGAGGCGTGAAATCCTATACCACTAACAGTGTGCAGCTACTATTTCCCGAAGACCACGGCGCTACTCTTCATAGAGTGGATTATCATGCAATGTTCCGGTATTATTTCAGGTGAGCCAAAAATGGTTTCCCACGTGCATTGTTGCCAACATTAGGCCTAAATCAGAAAAAGTTTGTTTGCCCTTTCCCGACCGACCGAAAATTTCGAAAAATGTGGCTCGCGTTTTTTTTCTTCTTTTTTTCTTTCATTTCGATTTTCTAAAGTTTGGAAGCCTAAACATGGATATTTTTCTCCAGAACGTTGGAGAAATGCGATTAACAGTTGTTTTCGCTCGAATAAGTGCCTCGGAATTCATACATATTGAAGCTACGCCTCAGTCAGCTAGTTAGGTCTATACTATAGCCTATGACGTCACTGTAGTACTATGTGTATGAGCTCAACCTACATGTAGTCTTGCCCTACCTCGTAAATTTGGCAGCTAGGCTAATTTCTAGTTAGGACCAGTAGCGGATCAATGTATGAATCACGTGAACAAGTTCCCCGGGCCTCTTACAGTTGGAGGCCTCCCATACAACATTATGCTAAAGATGTCATTTGCGTTCCGGGTCGCCCAGTGCCAGTGGTGAACTATTGAAGTCAGGGTTTTAGGCTTCACAATACTAACAGTAACACAGTCATTGAGAGTAGAAATAGATTGATCACTACAGGAGCCCCTAATACCCATTAGGGCCCCTAGGCACATACCTTTTTAGGGCCCTATACCCTGCTCAAACGTCAATCGTTCGAGGGCCCTAAATCCTTGGCAGTGCCCAATGTGCCTATAATGGGTAATGCGGCACTGGCTGCGAGCGCTTTCATATTGCCTGCATTAAACGGACTCCTCCCAATATAAATAACTGCCGACCGTGCTGGCATTTACTATCGATTATATTTATCGGGGAAATGCAATACTGTATTTACATAGTAGATTGAAGGCCCCTTACCGAATGTATTTGTCAGCTCAATTGAAGTGGAATATTGGTAGGACCTATATAAAATTCAACCCCCGGTATGGGAAACTCTTCTGGGCGAGAGCAATGGGTCTTTGATTTAGGCAAAATGACACTTGACTTATTTAGGATTACAATGATTTGAATATGTATGTATGCAGTGGCGTATTCAGCATTTTGCGGAGGCAAATTCCATCGATCGTAGCATAGATACCACATTCGAGGGAGAAGTACAAGCAAGGCGGTGCGGTGTTAGGCTGGCTCATTCGACCAAGCATACAGATATCAGGTTCTTACGCAGATGGGGGTACAATTTGGTGCAAAGCGACAACCACGGGCCGAACGCTCAAGCGGGAGGAAGGATTAGGAGAGAGTTGCCTCCTCCAATGGGCTGGGATCAAAAGGCTGCCTATGGCCCCGGAGGGATCCAGCGGCAGAACCCCGGTGGGGGTCCAGGAGGCAAACCCCTGGAACCCTCAGCGAGTCCAATCGCCATGGGCGTAGATACGTGTTCAAAGGTGAGGGGAACGGGGCCCCACTGGCAACGAATGACCGTATGGCAATGGTACAGTCAATGGGAGTGTTTTCAACAAGTGGGGGGGGGGGCAGACCCCCTATACCCCTGCGTGCGGGCATGTATATTGTAGCAACTCCAACTGTTTCTCCTGTATGGCAGCAGATTTGTACCAACTATATTCCCCAGGGTCTGTCACGAAAACCGCAGGAGGGTGCAGCGCAAGTTATGTTCCTCGCAGTATTTTCCTATATGGTGGTTGGCTGAGTCAGGTTCTAAGTCACGCGCGGTTGATTTGAATGGTGGATCCCAGAAGTAGTTCATTTAAGAGTGACCTTCATGCTCGCAATGTGTGTCATTGCAATATCCCAGTAGTTTATGTTTCTTGTCAATGGAAAAGTGCTAATTAAAGCACTTAGGGAATCAGGGAAGCAATCCCATCCTCGCCTACACACTTTCATTGTATTCTATGGATATTTTCTTATCATGTGTGCACTGTATGGAGAGGCACCCCCCCCCAAAAAAAAACCTTCCGAGCAACCGATTGACCAAAATTTTGGGGCGAAAGGGCGATCCAACTAATTTGTTTTGGTCTCAACAGCTGCAACGTTAACGCTGCAGAGAATCAATTCTACCTATTCTAAAAATTGACACTTTCAAGAAATGAAGAATGAATTGAAATTAATCGCTTCTTCATCCTTGAAAAGTAACACAACGTACCCTCATATAGCAAACAGGGACGTAACTAGGACCTCCTGATGGTGTGTGGGGGGGGGGGGCAATGTCGACGGATAGGTTTCAAAGTCCAACAATTCCGACTGTCACACGAACTGGATTTTCAACAGTGTTTTCGTGACCAATCTTTCGGCTAGGTGACGTCACGTAGAATGAAAAAAAAGTAACTGAACTGTGCGCGAAGTGCGCAAACAAATGTTTTGTCCGATGGTTGCATCGTAAACGGCACATGATGTCACATGACAAGACAGGGAGAACTCCAGAATAGGCCACTGCGCAAGGACGTGCGGAAGTTTTTGTATCGTACTGTTTTATGTTTGGGTTGTGGATGGCCCACGTGGAATAAGTGCCAATACGCGAAGAGACAATCCCCCGAGAAATTGCACGCTTAGCGCAATGAAGACTTGAGGGTGTGATGACCGATTTGTTGTTGTGGACAAGAGGAATTGGTCTTTAATAAATGTTGTACAGTATAATACTTCTAATAATCCCACAGACTCAAGGAAAACATCCAAAACAACCACTGTTTTCTTATGAACTGTAAAGTAACTATATTTCTTCACAAGCACTGGTCTGGGGCTCACTGGGGCTCTGTGTATTCTACTCAAAACACCTGAGACATTAAAGGACAATTGTGAGTTTATGGGAATTTTGTAGGATGGTATAACCTTGTGAAAACATTTGATTTTTTTTCAATGACAGTAGATTACGTCTGCTTCATACGATATGTAACAGTTGTAAAATCACTAAATGCAAAGTTATTGAGTTTATTGATTTTATTGTGTTTAATGTTTTGAGTTACATGGTTAACATCAAATAACCTTGGAACTGCACTAAAGGAAAAAGGTTTCACTTACTCATTGTGGCTGGAGGAAGCTACATGCCAACATATGTGTTAGTATTTTTCAGAATACATGAATATCCTATAGACGTCAGAATAATTTGACTACAATAACATTATAACTGCACACCACACCAATAGGATTCATGTACTCAATATGGGACTCAATATGAACTTTGTAAATGATGGAGTTCTTCAGATAAAGTAATTACAAGGTTTAAGTGGTTGACTTCTATGGAACTCAAATGACCTTAGAACTGCATTAAAACAGTAGGGTTGATGTGCCATGCCAAATATGAAATTTGTGAAGACTGGCATTCCTCAGTTATCGTGAATACAAGGTTTTCAGTGTTTGACATCAACTTAACTCAAATGACCTCGGAACTGCACTTACGACAACAGGGTTCATGTACTCGGTGCGGAGAAAATACATGCCAAATATGAAATTTGCGAAGGTTGGCGTTCCTCAGATATTGCGATTACAAAGTTGTCAGTGTTTTACTCCTACTGACCTCAAATGACCTTGGAACTGTACTAAAAACAACAGTGTTAATGTACCCAGTGTGGTGAAGCTACATGCCAAATATGAAACTTGTAAAGGTTTTCGTTCTTCAGATATCGCGATTACAATGTTTTCAGGTTTTGACCTTTATTGACCTCAAATGACCTTGAAACTGCAGTAAAAACAACATAGTTCACGTACTAAGTGTGGGAAAGCTACATGCCAACTATGAAATTTGTGACGATTGGTGTTCTTGAGATTACGAGCCGTTGTCACAGACACACACACATACACATGCGCTGCATGACCGCATAGATTCCTCTTGTCTCTGGCAAGAATGAAAAATATTGAAGGCTTGACTGCTATCAGGCTAATTATAGCAGTGTGTTCATTCAGATATACTCTCATCCTGCTTACGGTATGTTTTATAAGTTCATCGACATTGCACAGCGAATTAGCTCTCTCTGCAAGGCTTCCGTCCGAACCTACTGCGACGTAAACAAATATACATGGTCTAAAAGTAGCCTTATATAATAGCTCACTGCAGAAGTATTTTTTTAACGCAAACATAATTCACGCAATTGTTGGTTAAAGAATCAGTGACGTGTGACGCTTGTTAGAAAGAACCCTCCGCCCGAACAACGAATAATAATTATCCAGGAATGCAACGAACCATTGTCACGGTGACGTGTCAATATTCCTATTAATAGGTGTAACTGGCGGTGATTTCGTGTTCAATCACAGCAAGACTTCGTTATATAGGCTATTCAGTAACTACATGAACTGAAATATCCCTGCAGGGCTAGGTACTGAACACTGGCTGACACGATAAAGGTTTGTGACGATCTACAGGGTGCTACTGGGTGCTACATAACTGTACCCCATGTGACGCCTACTCGTGTTTGAATGTTGAATGTTGTACTGTTTGTGACTGTTGTAAGATCATTACCGAGCAGCGAAAATCCAGGGATTTTAATTGGTGATGCAAGATATTCTGGATACTAAACTAAACCTGTAGGCCTACTAGTAGACAACAAGATATGACAACAAATGGCATTTGCCCAGGTAAGAGAAATTGTCTTTTACATCTTTCAGCTTCATTGATCGCTCGGGGACCCCCCGATAGGGCTAACACCCCTTACGTCACTATACCGGATTTGAACACTGAACCAATGAGCAATTGGAACTCGGATCGGGTAAAGATACATTCTCAATGGAACTAGTCTCAACATAGTATAAGTATAACATAGATAACAAAAATATGGGAAGGCCTACTTCCATGTGCAAATGATGAGTTTTGCACTGTATTTCATGATAAAATGCTAGGATCAAACTTCGTTCATAGTTTGATAATATTTAATGCCACGTAATTTTGTTTGTCGATTGTCGTTATATGGGATTGCCCAATTATTGATTATATTTAGGTATCACAGTCATCACTAAAGTCATATATCTAATATGTGGGCCTGCCAAAAAGCTCGGGTTCATTTCGAATTATCATTCTATACAACTTTGACGTTGACCATTTTCGCATACGTTATTCAGAACAAATCTGTCAATGTGCACGAATATTGACAGTGTCTTTAGAATAATTTGCATATCGAACACATTTCATTCAATTTCTGTCTCAGAATGTACGCTACAGGTGAATATCGCAGATTCGAATTTTTCGTTTGACAAGCTTTCATAATGTCCAAGCCAATTCATCTCGATTGTGTAACTCAACGCCGTGTGTTGAAAATTTCGGATATACCGATTTCAAAACGCTGATTACCGTGAGTTTTATGAGCTTGAAGATTTCTCATACATTTTCCTCCCTAGCAGTGGCGTAAGTTTTGGCCAGGGCGAAAGCTGGAAAGAGGAACTCTCCGCCGGGAGGCGTGAGAGGCCTACTGGGGTCCAGTGGTGTAGCTCCGGTAGGGTCTAAGAAGACAAGTCCCCTGAATGTCCTGCCATCCAAGTATTTTGCCACCTTTTGTGGGGCCTTTCACGGGCCCAATGTTTGATATTTACTTGTTTGTTCCTTTCAATGAAGTGTCCAGGTCCATTAGAAATACATACGAATGTAAATCATGCTATCAGGACAAATTGCAGCGGCAAAGAACAAAAGGAACACATGAAAATTTCATAATATATTTTTGTTGAAATGATTCACCTAAATTTATATGTTTTCCTAGTTTGTTCGATCTGATTATTGTACTGAGCCTAGTGTTAGGATTTTTTTCAGCTCAAGGTCTCGGTTCTAGTCAGGTAGCGCCCATAAGTGTTACGCCACTGCTTGCTAGTCAGTTATCGTAAAATGCTTTCACTGATATTTACTAAGTTTTGTCCAAATTTTCGAAAGATACACCATGCTAATCAACAATGACAGATATGTTTCATGCACTAGCTGTTTCTGGTTATTTTGTTACAGATCAACGCTACATAGTAAAGAAGCCGAAACTCCAGCCACTATTTCGAAGGTTCAAACATCTCTGAGGTCGATGACCTCCTCTGACAACCTGCTGCAACACCTTGAGGAGATTTGTCAGTGTCCAATCTGCTTGAATCGACTCAATGATCCTAAGATATTACCGTGTTTGCATCGGTTCTGTAGAGATTGTTTGGAAGTAAAGCTCAGGGAAAGCACAGAGAATGGATTGTTCAAATGCCCAAAATGTAGGACGTCGATGGAAGTACCGCGAAAGGCATATGAACATAGTACTGATCGACACACGGAGACTCTAATAAAATGCGCAAAGGTAATATCGGTATGGAAAGATGCAAATGCGCCGGATACATGTGGTGAATGCATGCAGGTCAAAAAATGTGATACATATTGTTTTAAATGTTGTCATTACATTTGTGACGAATGCCACCGATTCCACCTCACTCTGTCATCTTTGGAGAGTCACCGAGACTCCCTCCTATGTTTGAAGGAGACCAATGCAAACGAATTATCTGTTGATGATATCAAGCGAATACGAACACATACGGGTTTGTGTGGTCATCATAGGAGTAAATTCCAACGCCTGGTTTGTGTTAGTTGCGATGGGGTGTTTATTTGTGAGATGTGTGCAACACGGTATCATAGAGGCCACCAGATTGAAGATATCACTTCCGTCGCGAAGCAATCTTTTGAACAGCTCCAAAATAAAACGAAACAACTGATCTCAACCAAACATAAGCTGGATAATGTAGTATCGATGATAGAAAGCATGCAGCAAGAGCAAGCAAGAAATAACATTTCTAGCAGTTTAGAAATGTCCTACCACAGAAATGTCTCATTGATAACAGTTGGGAAGTGTTTGATTGAGTCAGAAGCCGAAAGGAAGTACTTAGAGATCAGAAATCGGTATAAGGCCGAAAAATCTAAGATCGAACATATGAGGAAGGCTATTAGTCAAGAGATAAAAGATGAATATCAAACTCTGTCAGACGGACTAATGAAATCCGAGGAAAAAGAACTGGCCAACGTCTCATCCAGGAAACACGCCCAGCTTGATAAAACTGAGAAACAACGAGATGTTTCGGATCAAAATTACAAACGTTTAACAGAACTGGTACATACGCTCAGGTTAGACGAGGCAAGATGCAGCGTCGGATTATTTAGATGGAATAAGAAACTATTCGCAAGATTTGATAAATATATTTCCCTATCAGACAGGATGCTAAGCTCAAGGGATGATATGGAAATTATTGAATGTGTCCACACGATATGCTCTGGAATGAGAGATCTTCTTTTTAGCATGAATAAACAAATTGCATCTTTGGAAGTATTACTAAGGAGGCAAACCGTTTTATACACGGTTCCTACTGCACAGCTACTGGACTATGATTCCGAGGCCATTCTAGAACAATATGACTCAGAACACGATATTCAGATTCCCGAATCATTCGGCAATAGTAGTGATAGTATCATCGTGACATCTAACGGTGGTATAGTGGTGTCAGCCCATGGTCCAGGGAAGTCACACTTTTCCATCATAGATATCACAGGCAAGCTTTTGCGAATACAGCCTTTTTCCAGTAAGATCTTATCCCCGAATCGATTTTGCACTCCTATGAGACAACACAAAATGGCGATGGTGTGCTCACCAAACGAACTTAGTATATGGAATTTACACCAAGATACGGAGGTTGTAAGTTATCGATTAACTGAGGTGTCAGATCTATCTAGGCACGGTAGTGTGAGATGCATCGCATCAGACCTGTCTACTAATAACTTGTATGTTGGATTCTTCGACTGTAGGAAGATCTACATATTCAACGAGAACCTGGAGTATTGCAAGTTTGTAACTTTAAGCCAGTGCCCGAAATGGCCATGTGACCTTTGTATCAGCCAAAACAGGATTCTGGTGTGCGATTTGTCGGGTCGGGTAGTATTTGCTGTTGACATGACCGGCAAGCCACTGTACAGATTCGAGAAACCAATGGGTGAGTCAGAAGACTGGAGACCTCTGAGCGTCTGTGCAGATCAGCGTGGATTGGTATACGTGCTGTGGCAGAACGTACAGTGCACTAAGGCGATGATTACGCAATATAGCGCAGACGGTGGCAAATTGGTTGCCATCAGACGTGTTGTCAAGGATGCCTGTTGCATCGTAACCATGGAAACGACACCAGAGAAGAAACTACTGCTGATAACACACAAGTCGAGGAAGCTACAAACATTTAATTTGGTAAGTATCCTATGGTTTCACGTTGGAAATCCTATACTAAAAGGAGGTTAGCCGGTCCTGTTGGTGTAGGTAATTTCAGTTCAAAAGTTGTAACCTTTATGTTCCCATTTTAGTTTGGAAAACAATTGTATCAGGTTCAATTAAGTGTCTAAGTGCACGAAATGTTTAGCTCACACCAGCTATGTGCTGGATAGCTATTATGATCCGCCAACGTCACCCCATCTATGTTTCTGTATATGTATCTATTCTTCTATTCACAATTGTTCAATTGATGCTGTAGCGCACATGCTTCAATGGATTTTGATGAAACTTGAACACAATGATCATTGGGTGATGGATCATCAGTGGTGACCAGATATTTTGGGTTAACAGTTATCTATCGGTCATTTGGGGTCATTTTATGAAAACGGCTAAAATGCTTCTTCTGTTATAGTTAGTTGTTAGGTACAATGTTGAGAGTTTGTCATAATTACATTTGGTTAGTGCTCCATTCGGGGTGTTCAGGAAACTGAAGTCAACGGTCGTCTTGGTGTCATTCAGGGTCATTTCATGAAAACGGCTAAAATGCTTCTTCTCCTACAGTTTTTATGGTACAAGGTTGAGGGTTTGTCATATTTAGACTTGGGTAGTTTTACATTCGGGGTGTTCAGGAATTTGAGGTCAACGATAATCTAGGGGTCATTCAGGGTAATTTGACGAAATGGCTAAATCTTTCTTCTCCTACAGTTTTTATGGTAGAATGTTGAGGGTTTGTCATAATTAGACTTGGGTAGTGCTTCAATCGAGGTGTTCAGGAATGTTAGGTCAACGGTCATCTAAGAGTCATTTACGGTCAGTTTATTAAAACGGATAACATGCTTCTTCTATTACAGTTTTTATGGTACAATGTTGGGGGTTGGTCATAGTTAGAGATGGGTAGTGCTCCATTTTACGTGTTCAGAAAAATGGGGTGAATGGTCATCTGGGGGTCATTTAGGGTCCAATGTCTTCCAGTGGTCATCTAGATGGGCGATGGGTCATCTAGTGGTGATTTCTTGTCATTTTACGAAAACACCAACAATTCTTTTTCTCCTACAGACGAATCATAGATCAATGTTATAAACTGCCGATAATAACATGGAAGGATCAATGCATACATGTCATATACATACATTCCAACATCATCCAACTAAATTGAAATGAGTTTGATCATTCCAATCTAGCTGTATACCATGTATCAGAGTTCGAACCACAGAACAAAGCATTCAATCTTGCAAATAGAGTTGGGACAAATCATTTTTTCTCATGCCATTGCACCATAGTACCTCTAACTACGGAGGTACTGTATCATATTGATCGAAAGGTTGTGAGTCCGAATGATGCGTAGCTCGTTGTGTTGTGCTTTTCAACATGGCACTAATTTGATTTGGCCTACTTGTGATGTTCAGCAGTATAGTTAATTCCTGTGGTGTTATGGCTGTCGCCCATCTTATGAATTCTAATGTTCTGTGGGCTCCACCAGTAAACTTCGCCATTGATCACTTAGGTTGACTTGTATTCTTACCTATAGCCCTATATCCTCCAACTTTTCAAGCTTTCGAAATTAGAAAAATATGCAGCTGTGTTTGCCTTTGTGGCTGTGATCATTATATCTAATATTGTTAATTCCTGTGGTGTTATGGCTGTCGCCCATCTTATGGATTATAATGTTCTGTGGGCTCCACCAGTAAACTTCGCCATTGATCACTTAGGTTGACTCTTATTCTTACCTATAGCCCTATATCCTCCAACTTTTCAAGCTTTCGATATTAGAACAAAATGCAGCTGTGTTTGCCTTTGTGGCTGTGATTATTATATATAATATTGTTAATGACAAACATCCAAATTGAAATAACTTTTATTGTTTGAGCTACTGCACCATTGGTACTCTTGTTTCTAAACTTTTTCCGATCATGAGTATCAGTCTCAACTTTTATACAGAGAACCCCACGTTGGTGGAGATTTGTTTGTTTGTTCGTTTGTATATATCATAAGTACTAGGACTCTACAGAGAGTATCGTCGTACTGTAGGATTATCACGAGTTCCCAGTCTAAGGCGTTAGATGTATACCGTGACTTGCCTACGAACAAGACGCAACGACCGAGAAAGGTTGGACATGTCTCACAAATAGCTGATGATGTGAATAAATATTTGAATTTAATAATGCTCAAAGTGTGTATTATTCGGTACAACCATTGTATTATTTTACTTTTTCTTTGTTTTATAGACTACCCAGATTGATCTATAACTGAAGACCTATTATTGATCGGAGCGGAGGCATGCTTGTGCAGTTAACCTCAAAGTATATAGTATGTTCCAACAATCTATATACATTTCTTCGGCTTGTTACGTCACATTCGTCAGTGACAGGCACTGACAGGCACTGCCAGCTACCAAACAGAGTTTACGAGGGTATAAACTAATTTCGAGAGTCGATTGAGAATACACAAGCCGAAACGAATTGCTGGCCAATACAAAGTGATCCCGATGACGTAGTGAGTTATGTGCACCCGAGATGAAGATTGGTCGATTCAAATTGGTCTAAAAATAGCTATTCGACGGTGAAACGCCCGAAGGTATATCGTTTCGCACATGTGGTACTGTAGGCGTATTATTCAAAATATATTTTATTGTGGTGGTGAAGGGAAGATACGAAGTCCTGAACAACCCCAAAGAAACGCTACAACACAAGGACACCCAAAGGGACAACACATTAAAACGTAACCGATCGACTGCTGCAGTTATGTTACAAGTTCGACATTCTATATCCATCATTCATTAATATTAACGAGGAACGGGGCCAAACCTCATTTTACTAAAATTTGCTTGTAATTAGACAATCTCAGTGACGGTTACTTGGATTGGTCTCATACTTCGTAGGTAGGTTATCCATAGTAAGTAGATGAATAATATCTATTTTAGTGTTGATCTCATAAATATTAATAATAAGTTAATAAAGTGAATTTAGTCAAATGTCCATATCCCGGCAACCGTGTACCCGATTTTGATGGAACTTGGTTTAATGGTATTGGTGTTAGTAGGAATATAATGAAATATTTTCTTGATAAAACTCATTGCATGCATAAAAACATCTCACCGCGTCCTACAGTATGAAAATAGCATTAGCGAACTAAAACTCTAAATCACAGTATAAAATTACGTTAAGAAGGCAATTCTAAGATGATAGTTTGGAAAACTTAGTCAAGAAAAAACTGTTAGGGGCCTAAATGTTATCTAAAAGGTTACTATTCAAATATTATACATATATTAAAAATTTCTATAAAAACTCGAGGAAATACATGAAAAAATGAAAATTATTTCAATAAAAGTCTAGGAAAATTGGTTAAGAACTTACTTAATCTAAACATTAAATAATATCTAGAAGATAACTGTTCAAATATATAGCCAACACACATTGACAATACTCTCTAAAAAGGTGAGTCTTAAGTTTAAAATTTAAAACAGTTAAAGTTATCAATTGTCAGAAGATTCGCTACAGACTGTTTCATAGGCTTGAGGCACTGACCGAAAAGGCTCGACCACCAATAAAAACTATTGCACTCCATAGGTTGTCTCAGATAAAGGTTCTCTGTTATATATAAGTTTGCGCAAGCTACGGCTATTGAGATGTCAACTCAGTTCCTCTAGAGAGGTCGGCACTACGCTAAGAAGTAGTTTATGTGTAGGTAAATACACAAAATGTTGTACTTTGTGCACTGTTGGATAGGAAGCTAATGGATTTTCTGTAGTATAGGGGCTATATGCTCACATTTCCTTGTACACGTGATGCAATGGAATTTTGAATGAGCTGTGATTTCTTAGTGTCCTGTGCGGATAAGCCAAACAGTAAATCAAGCTGGGAGGTGACGAAAGCATAAATTGATTTCTCAGTTGTGCTTTGGTCTAGGAGATTCCTAATGCGTCCTATTTTCCACAATGCAAACGATGCTGATCTACACAGGTTTGCAACATGAGCCGACCTTGTCCCAGTCGAGTCCATGAATATAGGTGTAGTAAATTATGTGTGGGTGATATGATATTCCATCTCATTAATATGAGGGTCGGGCCAAACTGCATTTTACAAAAATGATTTTGTAATCAGGCAAACTCAGTGACGGTAACTTAGATCAGACTCATACTAGGTAGGTAGGTTATCCAGTGAGTAGATGAACCCTGTTCATTCTTAGTGTTGTTCTCACGAATATTAATGAGTGTGCGGTGTTTAAAGTGAATATCTATTGTCATGTAATAACATGCCTACATTTACAGTAGTTGTTAACCCATAGTTATTTTGCTGGTGTGAGGTATTGTGAGCGTGTTGCGTCTGTCACTGTCTGTCAACAATTTGTTTCAAAGTAACCTCAATCATACATGCTGTGGCGGATTTTGATGAAACTTGGACACATTGGGTGTTGGGCCGTCAAAATGTGTCCATAATTTAAGGTAAAAAGTCATGTAGGAGTCAAAAGGGACCTTTAACTGAGAACGCGCAAAACGCTTCTTTTACAGTTTTGATGGTACAGTTGAGGGCTGAGGGCTGTCATAATACTGTAATACTCTGGTAGTGCTACCTTCGGGCTGTTCAGGAATTTTGAGACGATGGTCATTTGGGGGTCATAGAGGTCATTAAATGGAAACACGAAAAACGCTTCTCCTACAGTTTCGATGTTACAATGTTCAAGATTTGTGATACCAATACTCTGTTTGTGCTATCTCCGGGTCGTTCAGGGATTTTGGGTGGATGGTCATCTAGTGGTCATTCTAGTGGTCATTTTAGGCCAAATTAATAAAGTTTGAAAGTCATTTGGAGGTCATCAGGGGTCATTTGAGGTCAAATTACTCAAGATTGTCGGATGGACATGAAACTTGGTACATGCAGGCAACGTGTGATGCAGCACATTTTGAAGGTCAGTCAGAGGTCATCAAGGATCATTTGAGGTCAAATTACTAAAGATTGTTAAATGGGCCGAACATGTGGAAAGTAATTTGGAGGTCATCAGGGCGGCATTCAATTGTAAATTTCGGAGGCACATGCAACTTGGTACATATAGTCAAAACTTACTGCTAAAAATTGTAAAGGTCATTTGGAGGTCAAAATGGATCACATTTAAGGTCACTCTACTGCAGATTGTCGGATGAGCATGATATTTGGTATACTGTAGAGTAGCGTTTTTCCCTGCTCCGGCTAGTCCGATGAAAGGCTCCATCTTTGGGCGATCATGTCGCAATAGTTACAAGCCCGTCGGTTGGAGTAGAGCAAACTGTCAACAGTCGGCTATTTTGCTCTTTGGCTCTAGGCCTAGTGGTTCACGTATACAGTACACAAATAATCTTTGATATCAATTCAGAGAGTTTAACGGACGGAAATCTCATCGATTCCCGGCTCAACAATTTAAAACTATATCCGTAGCAAAAGCTTCCAGAGTTGACTGCACAAACTTCTTATTAGTTTTCTAGTATCGTTCGTTAACACTGGAAGATGGGGTAGCCTTACTTATTCGGTCTTCGTCGAAAATAATAATGTTCCAGGTAGATTTATTTCGATAGTTCCAAATAAAGTAAAAACACATCCATATTCTCTGACTTCATAGTTTATTTCCTCGGTAATCCGACTCGACGTGGTAAATAAAATAATTCTTTCGAATCAAAATATTATTTCAGACGACACAAACGATACTAACAACTAACTTACTTTGTTTTTCCATTATTTTTAACGGAAGTTGCGATCGGTCACAGACCGGTCACAGACTGTAAAATCAAATGTAGGCAATTTTGTTTAGTACAGGTTTTTGTATACACATTGATATACAGTACAGGCCTACATTGATGATTTTTTTACATCTGGCATGCGTATATACAGTACAGGCCTACATTGATGATTTTTTTACATCTGGCATGCGTACTAGCTATTAATAGGGAAACCTAAAGATTTTGACAAACAGTGAATCTCGCTTTTTCTCGCTTTCAACAGATAATAATTTCGCTTGGAGAGCATATGACACGAGATGGAAAGTGTATTGTAAATATCACAGGTCGATCACATATTCAAATAGCTATCCAAAACCGTTTTCACATTCTAAATAGCTGCTACCAATGTTGAGTTATCAACATTTCGAAAAGTCACTTTTCACAACTTATCCTGGCTATTGCGAAAAAAGTGTTAGATCAGGGTTTGATATTCACTCGTATCAGTTCAAAACCGTGTCAGAAGCAGGCTACGTTGTACAAGTAGCAAGCATAGGGCATAGCCAGAGTACAAATTGATTTGCAGGGGTAGGAACGCCAAAATAATCGGGGGGGGGGGGGGGCAGGAACTAGTGATGAGACTACAGAACGACCTATAAACCAAAATATACTTTGCAGGTGTTTGACAACTTGACATGTTTACAATGTTTTCAGTGTGTGACCTCTGTTAACCCTAATGACCTTTGATCTCCACTGAAATTTATAGGTGTCTATTACTTACTAAGGAGAACATATAAGCCAAATAAGAACGTTGTAAGGGTTCGTCTTATCAAGGTAACGTGTTTACAAGGTTTCCAGTTTTATGCTCTGTCGACCTCAAATGACCTTAGAAAAGCATTGAAACAAAAGGGTTCTCGAACTGCATATAGACAGTGTAGATGCTGAGTATGAACTTCCTGATATTTGCATTCTTCAGTTATTGCGTTTGACCTCAGTTGACCCCAAATTACATTGGATCTCTACCAACATCACTAGGTATATTGGCCTTACCAAGAAGGACCTACATATCCGATATGAACTTCACAGGTTGTTCTAATTATCTGGTCATGTTAACATGTTTATACAGTTTTAAGTGTTTGACCTTTGTTGGCCTCAATTGACATTGGATCTCTACCAACATCACTAGGTATATTGGTCGTAACAAGAAGGATCTACATATCCAAATATGAACTTCACAGGTTGTTCTTATTATCCGGTCATGCTAACATGTTTATAAGGTTTTCAGTGTTTGACCTGTTGGACTCAAATGACCTTGACACTGCATACAAAACGAAAGGGTTCTTGTACATTTGCATTCATCCGTCTTCGTCACGGACATACACATCCGCCATACACATACACGCGTCATAATGACTGTACGGATCTGAGAGGAAGACGCTATCATTTATGAAAGCAAAGTCCCGACCTCAAATTGCCTCTGCATGGTTCATATTCAACATATTTGGGAACAACTATGTTATTTACAGCTACATATTACCGCATAGATTTAACAAGAATTATTATCACCATATTATTCTTCATTTTACAAATAATTGAACCACTTCGAGCACAACTACAGAAATATAACAAGTGATTATCTTTATGTTTTTTATTTATTAACTGTGGTTTATTTGTTGAAATATTTTCTTTATTTTCGTTTTTATTCTTTCTATCATTCATAATCTCTTGCGATAATAGAACATAGTAACATAACACTGTTCGTTGATCGTTTAAACAGGACGTAACTCCATCTCGGTGTATTTGACGTTATAATCACTACCAGGTAAATAATACCAATACACACTACGATAATGGTCCCTTGGGGCGTGGTAGTCACCGTTCAGGTTAGAATGATAGCAGTTCCCGTACCACCAGGCACCGTGATAATTCACAGCACAGCTACCATTATTATCGTCGTTGTCGTGGTCATTGGTAGAAAACGGTCGGTTCCGGTGATACGCCAGGGCATCTCCTGTTGAATGGAAAACATGCCGTGAAAGAATAAAATGTCGCAGTTTTAATAAGCTTGTGATCAGAAGAGTAGAATTGAATGACATTCATCCAACGTATATGATTGTAGTATATTGTAGGTAGGAACTATAGGTTTAATTGACAATTATTAAAATTCCAAATGAACTAATTTTAAGGGGGCAGTACACCTAAAGGCGCCCTATATTTTGTAATATTTGGTTTCCTCTATATCTCCTGTGTTATGATGCTGATCTTAATGAACCTTGGTGAATATAATGTTTGAAGTCCTGTCTACAAACTGGTGTAAAATTTTCAACCCAATGACCTCAATATGCAAATTATGAAGGGTCAAAATTCAAAGGTCAATTTTTGGTCATGGCTGCAATTAAATTGCATCTACTTCCACATGTTTAGGTCTATACAGTTCCTTCTTTGAATACACTTTAATTGATGACTTGTAAAAACATTGTATGTTTTTTTTCTCGCAATAACCTACATTATGTTTCCATGGCAAATAAAAAACAATACAATATATCAACAAGACATGTATTGTTTCGTCAAAATCATACAAAATGTCAAACAACAACTTCAAGCGCCCCTAACAGAAATTTCTGGATCCGCCCTGAGGGGGAGGTGGAGGGCTGGAATCGGGGAGGACGATGTCTTCTGAATATTGATGATTTCCCCCAGGGCCTAGTGGAAGCCAAACGGTTTGGTATATTCTAGTGGTTTCAGATCATCTAATTACAACCCATAACATCATTATATACACGGACTCCTGAAATGCACATGGCGGAGTGGGAGAAAAGACATGCGCGCGTGTAGCGCGCCGACAATTTTCAACGCTTTTGGCCATATTTTGCCACTTTCCTGGCAAAACGAAACAATATTCCTCATCACTTTGCAGAAATGCATCATTATTTTCTATCTATATGGTCAAAATACCTCCTCCACCATACGATTATTGGAATAGTTACCGCATTATTCGTGTTAAGCGGAGCGACTCACGGTGACGGTGCCCCGGGGTTCGGACGAAAATTGTGGCTCTGAGATGCGCACTAGGGCTATTTCTGGTCACTTTGTAAAAGGAAATGGCAATTATGTCACTTGTGTCACTTATGTCACTATGTTTTTGGAGCCAAATCTAGTTTCGTGAATACTTAGATTCAGCAAAAAAAAAGTGGTGAGATTCGAGATCCCCTTAGCCCCGCAGACCCGGCACTAATATGTGAATGGTTATTCGTATGCTTTTCGTATTAAGATATATGTATGTAGTATCCGTTATGGGCGTTTAACATGTTTAGACGGATAGTTTATTGCTACAGTCTTTACTATGTAGCCCGCCATATCTACCACCATATCGCCTTTATGTTCTCAAAAATGTTAAAGGGCCATATGGGGTTTGGTTCATTTTACAAGATATACATTTTACTGCCTAATTCTGAAATTGAAAATACCCGTTTTGAGTATATTTGTGAGGTATTTATATCCTGCCCTATACAAGTAGCGGCTGGCCATAAAGGGTGAGAGCACCCCCCAAAAAGTTGAAATAATGTGTTATTCAGGCAAGTTTGAGCCATTTTATCTGGGGTATCATGACTTTTCCTCACACGCCCTCTTTGTGTTTGCCCCCCATAAAAGGATCTACAACCGCCAATGGATCCGTCAATGGATGAATGCAACTATGCTACTAATTCAAATAGTGTTATGACGGTTTCAGTTTCACCACTAAAATATAAAACAGTCTTGCCCGTAAAATGTTTATATCTCATCAACTCCCATCAAGTTGAACGTGACAAAATATTCTCAAAATATTTCAATAACTCAACAATATTCTGTCTTTGCACTGATGACTTCCAATTCGATAACATTTCCACAATTCTCTATGTTTTCAACAAATTGTCGAGCTGTCAATTTCTTACTTTTTCATCATTTCAACAATTTTCTGAACAATGATAGTTCATCTTCTCACACGGTTAACAGTACTGTTTTTATTATTATTTTTTTTATATATTTTTTTTATAAAGGGTCATTAGTATCATGTCAAAATCCTAACAATTATACAGGGAACATTTGTGATATCAGTTAGCACTACATAAAGTTGATGAAATATGTTTCCACCTTTCATCTTCGCAAAAATGGAAAGATGCTACTGAAATTGTTTAGATATTCACTCAATAAAATTTGTAAAATTGTTTTAACAATTAAAATTAGAACAGGCCATTGTTAAATTGTTTACCTATTGAACAGTTGATACGTCAAGATTTGTAGAAAGATTTTGCAATGTTCACTTAGTTTGAAGGCTGGTAATTGGTAATTCAGCAAAAAATGATAATGTAATTGTAAAATTCTCAGTTGGTGAGGTTACTAATATTTTCTATTTATACCGTGTGCAGTAAGTCATGCCTCCCCTTCACACTCACTTTGCTGAAACACAGTATAGCTCATTAGCAGATTGAAATATCTTGGTATTATTACATTATTTTCACTTTCAACTGGTTTGGTAATAATAAACTTATATGAAATATCACTTTACTAATTGTTTTCCCCTGGTAGTCAATGTGTCGGGCACACTGTTTGCCTAATAAAAATGCTCCATACAAGCCAGTTTCTCCACCTCCATACACACACGCAGGATTCTTACTGCGCCAGCGTTGAACCTATCTTTTCGATCTACGAGAAGAGATGCAATCTCTTCGTTAGTTTTCCCTCTAACCAACTTCCTTTCAACGTCCTATATGTACTTTCCTTCTTGTTTTTGTTATTGTTTTTCACCGCCATTTTCAAATGTCGACGAGATTTGAAACTTTTGAAATTTATCGGGGTAAGCTGAAATCAACCTAACTCTACCTGCATTACAAATCAAATTGTTTACATCCACACAGCGCTGGAAAGGTCATACCACAGGTTGACCCTGTGATGTTATTTTGTACAATTAATATCACCGTTATTAAGTATAGTGCCATAAAAAGCAGAGGGACAATACTTTTGCACACAGTAGATAGAGAATACGCACCTGCAGTTCCACTATACGATCCAAGACTAGACAGGCGATAGTTATCAGCTTCGTTGTTAATGCCGAAAGAGGTGAACTTTGCGTAATATGGAGCTCCGTCTCTATCTACCAAATCAACTCGGAGTTGATAATTTCTTTGATTAGTCAGGTAATAAAGTTGTTCGTTGCCGATCCAATGTTCGTCATTGACCTCACCAAACCCCTCCTTGTAACTGGTCCAATTCAGGTAGAAATCAACATCTCCGTCTATACGTCTTTGAAAAACCTGAAGAAGACAAACGAAAAATGAAGAGGACCTATAAAATATGGTGGTTGTGATGTAGCAGGTACATTGCTCTCCTCACATGCTGAAGGTTACGGGATCGAGTCCCAGCTCCGCCGTGAAAGCTGGAGTCATCGCTCTGTCCACCCACCAGTAAACGGGACCATGGTGTAATAACTGTCGGGGAATAAGGCGGAGAGGAAAGAAACCGGCCACCCTACCTCGCAATAGCGTTGGACTGGAATATGGAGTCTCTGTAACGGACATCACCCGATACTCTGCAGTGAGCGTTGGGACCTCCTTTGATTAGTTAACTCAACAGTGACAAGATGGGTTAATCCCATACTTCATTACATTGATAAGATGATCCGGATGAATATACATGATACATCACCCTATACACATGCAATGTTGCTTACCGTCCACCCTCCTCCGTCAGTCATGTTGCAGTAAACACTGAAGGGTACGCCAGG
>JAODUJ010720414.1:0-13677 GCA_027564615.1 Psolus chitonoides | reverse complement strand
CACCTTCCCCATCCCTCACACCGCACCTCCCCCCATCATGTACGCTCTATATCTGGTGTTTCATCGGTCCGAGTTCCAACTCAGTCCTTTTTTACTCTCCATCAGTAACTGTGTACACCTCGATAATCTGATAATGACCCCTCCCCGTTTAGCCATTCATCTGCAATCAGCTGGTAATCTTTTCTATTAAATAGGCTGATGTAATTACTCAGTGTGCTCACTCTAAAATTAATTCCCATAGTCAGATTTACCACCACTCATTACACACACTGGGCATATTGCATTACGTTCATTACAACCAATATGTAATAGCAACACTGACCTTCACGTGACCTAAAAGACCTTTTTAGGTCACGTGACTTAAAGCGGCTTGACGGAGTGACGGAGGGACGAAGAGGTATATAGGCTTGTTCCCTTCGGGACCAGCAAACATACCGTATAATGTAGATAACAAATGAAATATAGAAATACTGACATATTTGTCTCATTATACAGAATTAAATACATGCGACTCGGGTTTTCGCTAATTATAGGCTACATATTGATTGGACTTGACCCAGTTTCGCTTTGCCAAATGGGAAGGGAGCACGGTAGTATGCACGGGGAGGGGGTACCCCCGCCCGATCCTGTCCATAGGCCTGGCTACTGTAGACATTCGATGGAGTTTCAGCTAATGATATGGCTTTTCTTGTCCACAACATATCACAATTTAATTTTTCGTCTCTTTTTGAAGTCACGGTTTTGGGGTAACACATTTGTCTTGCACGAAAGGGAGATATGGCCATTTCCCATAGTTAATATCATAATAATTATGTCTACACGAAAGTTTCTCTTTACCGTGTACCAAACGTTCGTTCACCCCAAGTTGCCAACTTTCTCTGTCCATAACCCCATTCTAGTAGAGCGCCATGAATTGTAATAACATTCGTATTGCAGGTTATTCACAGTCACTCAGCACACATAAACAGACAATTTTATATTGCTTCATACATTGTGAATGTAGCGTGAATCAGTAATGTGACAAATGTCGAGGTCACTGAACTTCACACATTTCAAAATGGCGCCGATGAAGCACAGCAGTAGACTACAGAAAAAGCGAGAACTTGCTGCAAACTACAGTAACTTAGTAGAAATATTGTGGGGGATTTAAAAAAAATAGGTTTTTGATGCACCCTACTGCAAAACAATAGCACAACTCACAGAAAGGGCCCACAGTGCGTAGAAGAGCCTCGACCAGGATATTGATCTGCATTTTTTGTCATTAGATGACAAGAACTGGCCTAAGCGTGTTTCTAAGGTGATCGACCACCAACGGGCCAATACATTGGAAAAGTGACATTCTTAGTTACTCTACTAATCTCGAAGAATAACATAATGGACTGATATGTGAGTGTAACGTAAAACTTCAACAATATTAAAACCGTTTAGGGAGGGTGTGAACGAAATTTTGGTACATGGTATAAATAGAAGTTGCCAAATCATTGCGAAGAACTCGACCTAAAACTGTTGGTTTTGTCGCGGACGTAACTGATCACCGATCCCGATTACATCATACCGGTACACGTCTACAATTGCACACCATACGCTACGGTTCCCTTTCACAACCACCAGTTAGGGTCCCGTGCATGGGCGCGATCACGTTCAATATTCTGAGTGGGGCATAATGTCCAATATCCACCCCCAATAATTTGGCCATAGGTAAAAACTAAATGAGAAATATTGTTACTTTTCGCCAGGAAAGTGACATTTCATGGGAAATAGCCTATGGCTGAGATTGATGACAATGATTTTCGCGCACATGGTTTTTCCCGACAATTAGACGATCTGAGACCACTGGAGTGTACCAAATCGCCTGGCTTCCGGAGACCTCGCCCCTGGACCCCAACAGGGTGTGGGCTGCCCCGTGTACCACAGCCTAGTGCACAAAGCGTTAGGGAAAATAATCAGCTGAAGCGCACTTGTTAACAAGGAATTGTTTGATTGGCCATTAGAGTTAGGATTAGAGGTTAGGGTTTATTGTTAAAGGATTATTAACAATCGATCTATTATAATCGGATAGCCAATACAAGAAATCCTTTTTAATAGTGCGCATCGGCCCAAATTCATCAATGCCCCCATTCAATATTGAGACGATTTGCCGTCCCTGGCCTTGTGTGATGTTTGTCAGCTATTGGGCTATATGTATATCCTCACCCCCAAATCCTAATATTTGCTTCAAAGAAAAATCTTATCTATCTGTCTATGATCATTCATAATACTCATAAATAAGTTACGGCAGTACCGGTACGGACGAACATTTCAACATACCAAATATATGTATCAGTCATGGCACGAACACTGACAATAAACAGATTTTACTGATCTCTTTTTGGAAAAGCGACAAAGATCAGTCCAAACTGAACTCGTATATCTAATAATAAATAAATAAAAGACCAAACACCCACGCGCGTATTCAATCAAGATATTTGATGGATTTATATATAAGCGAATATAATAAGGTGAATAACTTCAGAAAACACAGAATACTGTACTGGTTACACTTGCGCCATCGCGACCTGGCCTGTAAGCCTAGCATAATGGCAGCCGATGATTGGTACACGCCTCTTCACAAAGAAAAATATTAGCCAATCAGATTCCCGCAATGAATAAACACAAAGAGCTCAATATTGCAAGGAACGTATTTTAAAACGAATATGTATGTTTGATAGTGAAGGCTGTGCAGCGCAGACCGACCTTCCACTTTATTTATTACACGACTCGAGTTCATCAGTAATATGAGTTACAAGTTGCTGGTTGCTTTTTCGGTGTTGTCGTTCTATATCGCCTAACAGGAAAAATATATAATAATTTGGAAATCTACCCAGGCAGGAAAACAAACGAACAAGGAAGTGGAAGCTTTAGGGGAGATTAGGCGAATACCGCCGGCCAAGTGTTGGGTGTGTATAAGCGGGAAAGATTATACGATCCTCGCTATAAGATTGAAGGTTGAACCTGTCGTACGATAACAAAGCAGATAATACAATACTCATTTCTTATGTCACTGGTATAGGCCTATACTTACAGTGTCTGACGTGGGCTACACATCCTCGGGCTGCGCCGTCACTCAGTGACACCATTATTATTATTATCAGATGTAGCCGGTACATGGAAAAGCGGATTAAATAGTATGTTTCATACTGCTCGGATATTTCGTCGATTGAATTTGATAAAATTATGTTTTCGTTCATAACAAACTGATGTACAGTGTGTGACGTACCGTACATGTCGTTGGGTTGCTTCGTCACTCAGTGACATCATTATTCTTACTAGAGGTAGCCCACAAATGGAAAAACGGAGTAAACAGTGTGTTTCATACTGCTCGGATATTTCGTCGATTGAATTTGATAAAATTTTGTTTTCGTTCATAACAGACTGATGTACAGCGTGCGACGTACCGTACATGTCGTATTCGTATTAGATGTAGCCCACACATGGAAAAACGGAGTAAACAGTGTGTTTCATACTGCCCGGATATTTCGTCGATTGCATTTGATAACATTTCTGTTTTCGTTCATAACAGACTGATGCAGACCTACAGTGTGTATTGAACGTAGGTCTCGATTTCATCAGACTGCTAGCCCTCATTCACTTAGTGACACTATTATCACTATCAGAGGGAGCCCACTCATTGAAACGTGGTATAAATGGTGTTTTCACTGTACCCAGATCTTTCATCGATTTCCTGGATTTTATTTGACTCTTTTTTTTCATTTCATCTGTCATCCTTCATTAGTGGTCTTCAATAACACGTAGTGAGTTACGTCATTGGAAGGATACGTGCCGGCTAGTTAATCAAGTTTATTACGTTTATGAATGGTATCGAATTGATTACTAACCCGAAGGGCACCAGACAAAGTCGATTCAATTCTAGTTGCCCGCCGGAAATCGGCAGCAGTTGATTCAACGTCCGTTCAGAGGCCACTTATTTAAAATAAGTTGTGTTATTTCGCTTTGTGCAGGAAATGCATTGACCATTAAATGGAAGACAACCAACACAACTCATTAAAGGCCTCTGTAGTGTAATGCGGATTCGGCTTTTTTTCTTCATAGCAGTGTCTGTGACTTAATTTTAAGTTTTTACAATGGAATCCAACTTTACCTTCTCTAGCGCATCCCCGGACCATACTGGGGAGGTAGCGATAAACCGGGTACTTCGGTTGTGCCTCGTGGAGGTTACAGGTGCTCTGTGTATAATCCTCAATTCTCTCAATATCGCTGTGTTGCGTAAGGTACCGTACTGTTTCGGTGAGAGCACCACGCTATTATTTATAACACTGGCTGTAGTGGACCTGACGACCGGTGCCATTATAATGGTCTCCGAAGCCTTCTACGTCCTCACGGAGATACCCAATACTTGGCCCATCTTCTGCGTCCTATGTTACCCGTGCCTACTTTTGTTCGGGATTCTCTCTGCGATGCTGCTAGCCTGCCTCAGCTTCGACAAACTGATCGCCATTACGCACCCCTTGCGTTACTCGCAGATCGTGACAAAGAAACGCGTTAAAGTAGTCATCATCGGGGTAGTCTTACTGAGTGCGATGAATGTGGTCGGGTTCTGGGCCTTGATCTTGGGAAGTTCCACTGATATTATGTACTTTCATCCGGAGTCCCTGTACTGTCGTATGCATCTCAACGAGAACGGCGACGAGTCGGGTAGCCGATCCAAGGCGATAACACTCCTCCAAACCTTCGGCTTTCTCTGTATGTTCCTGCCGTTAATTGTCGTCACCTATGTCAACTTACGTCTGCTCTTCATCGTCTACCAACATAATAAGCGACAATCAGTCTGCCCCTACTCTAAAGGGGCGGTTAGGAGGAGCGAGACTGCCTCAACCATCGTCAACGGCAGCCCCCATGGCACCCCTAACCAGAGCCCCCATCAGACGAGGAGAGAATCCCCGGTGAGCCCAACAAGCCCGATTAGCCAGCGACCAGTCCAAACAAGAAACAATAGAAGGAGCAGTTCTAGAGTAAGCCTGCCTCTCATAAACCTGAAGCTGTTTCGTCAGCACAGGGAATCGACCGTAAGTGTAGGCACCCGTCAGAGGAGGTCCCACTACAAGGGGTTGCGGACGGTTCTCGTCATGGTTATAGCTTATTACTTAGCGTGGATGCCTCTACTGATAGACGTCAGTATCAATATTGTAACGAACACGAAAACGACAGCGACCTTTGAATTTGTGACTTTCTTTATGGCCGACTCCAACAGTTGGTGGAACGCCTTGGTGTACCTATTAATGAACGGTACCTACAGAGCGGCTGCCTATAGAATCATAAGGTGTGATCGTTGACGGGGTATCATATCCATATGGTGGGGGCTGGTGCTACAAAACGAGACGAACAGTTGGTACTTGGTGGAACACCGTGGTGTACCTATTAATGAACGGTACCTACAAAGTGGCTGCGTATACAATCATAAGATGTGATCGTTGACGGGGATATCATGTCCATATGGTGGGAGCTGGTGCTGCAAAACGAGGGAAACAGTTTGTGAAACGCCCTTGTGTACCTATTAATGAACGGTATCTACAGAGAGGCTGCCTATAGAATCATAAAGTGTAATCGTTGACAGGGGTATCATAGCTATACTGGTGGGAGCTGGTGCTGCAAAACGAGGGGACCAGTTGGTGGAACGTCCTGGTGTATCGATTGACGAATGGAGCCAACATAACAAGGCATCATACGTTGTAGTCGATGGCGGAGGTATGTAGGACAATGGCATAGCCATGGGGGTGGGATGGAGTGAGGTCTAGACATAAACTGAGAAGACGTCCAAGTGTACATAACAGACGGTACATGTTGATTGGCTTCTTACAACCGTGACTGGTAGGCCTGTAAAAATCAAACATTGGGCCTGCTTAGTTGATACCCAGTGTAGACTGCATGCCAGTCATTATGGTACACTTAACTTGAATACGCGTGTACTAATTCACGGGCGTGTGCGTGTTTTAAATTTGTTATCACTTCCAAAATTCATCAGAACCTATTTGAAAAAGACACCCTACCCCCGTACCATAAGCATATAAGGGACACGTTTACGAAAGGGTGATACCTTTGGCGAATGGTGGATCGCCACCACAAACAAATTACAGTCTTAATCTGTGTTAAAAAGCAGCACTTTAAAGAATTTGTCAACTATACTAAAACAGCACGCGCCATCTTTATAAACTGTTATAATAGTTGATCCTCTCTGGCCCGCGATACCAACTGTAAAAATAATTTGGCGCACCAAACAAATGAATTAGGAACCCATGCTTTGGGACATTTGGGGTGTGGAACACACCCTTCTCTTTACCTGGTCGAGCCGAGTTCGGAACTGCGAGTAGCGACTGCGAATTTACGGGGCAGAGGCGCTTGGGCGTGACGTTGCTGGAATGTAGCATACAATATGGCCCGGCTTTAGCCGCGTGACAGCCACTTTTCCGCCAGATCCCCCTGTGAAATTGGTGCTGCGCGCTAAAGGGTTAACGCCCACCTGTTTTCTGAGACAGATCAGCAGTAGACCTACAGTGTGTGCTCTAAGGGCCTTAGAGAGAGTGTGTATGATTTCATCATTCTGTCAATATAAATTTCATTTGATTGATTGATCGATGCAAAATCTGTCGGAAAGAGAGAAAGAGAGACCGCCGCTTTGAAAATTAGTTAGATTCTTATTCTTTATGTTTTTTATACCTACGACTACCGTATCCAGGGTTGTGTGCAGGGGTCCGTACCCCCCCCCCCCTGCTCGTCGCCACTTCTTCCCCCAGGACGGCAATCACAACATTTCATCAAATGTTGGACCCCTCTCTGCTGAAATGTCTGCACACGCCCCTGGTATCACCCAAATATTGTTTGCTGTGCCTAATTTTGTTTTAAACTCAGGTTCAGGCGTTGAAATAGAACGTTTACGTCATTTCGAAAATTATCTAAAGTAGGGAGTTACACCATAGAATGGCATAGACAGTGGCGTAGCCATAAGGGGAAGGGGGGAAGAGTGCCCCCTCACATAAATGTTTGGGGACAAAATGGGGACGATGACAAGGAAAATTATTGCTTTTTTGACTGTTTGTTAATGATGAACCTCAAACTGGGGATGGAAATTTTGCTTGCCCCCTCTAAAATGGGGACAGACGTTTTGTTTCCCCCCCCCCCCTCACACTAGAAAGTTGGCTACGCCACTGGGCATAGATCATAAAATGACGTAGGTTATAGACCCAAACAGTTGTTTTGTGTGAACTTTGCCTTTCATCGAATAAGATTATAAACTACGTGACGATGTTCGTCTAACATGCCGCGCACGGTCCTTTTCATAGTTTATACCTGTCCAAGAAATAAAATGTGTCACAACCACAGTACCACTTCCATTGATTTACGATAGACTACGCGAGAGGTTACTCGGTTCGATTCATTTTTATGCCTTTACGGACAGACATCAAACAGTAACTACGTCATATATATATATATATCTTCCACAAATTCCGAATAATGACACAATTTTGCAGCTGATACACATAGCCGATATAGTATATAACTACTGTGACACTAACCCTATTAGCTAACACAGTAACTGACATCACAAAGTATTCATTGATAACGTGTTACAAGAAGTATAGTTGTTACTACACCTGTGTGATAAATTAAAATATGTATAATTGTTACTAAATTCTGTATAGGCCTACAGAGAAATAATGTGTTTGGATGCTCAAGAAACACTCACAAAATGGAGACCCTACTATATGTTTCCCTTGTTAGTTATGAAGAAAAATTTATCTCAACGGAAGTTTCTTATCATGAATTGACCAATTTGAGAAAGAAATAGACCTGTAATGAAACTGTTTCGTGAGTCTATAGACGAGTTTGAACCCAATCATTCGTCGAATAAGATATTAACGGCTACGTGCCGATGTTCGCCTAGCGTGCAGTGCACATCGTTTTCATAGTATATCTGTCAAAGAAAATGTAATGTGTCATAGCCACTGACAGTAACATTTTGATTAATTTACGATATACTACGCGGGATGTCATTCGGTTCGATTATTCTTCATGACTGAGACTACTGAGTAGACATAAAGTAATAAATCCGTCATATATCTTCCGTGCAAGTATTTTTGCTAATATTTGTATGCAGCGAAAATATGAGTTTTGATGCTAAAAACCACTTCTCTCTTACAAAACAGTGTCCGCCCTGCAATATGTTTCCCTTGTTAGTTTCGAGAAAAAAACCTCTGTGGAAGTTTCTTCTCATTAATTGCACAATTTGCGAGGAAATAAGCCTGAAACTGTATAACTTGTTGAATGCCTAATAAAAAATGTTAAACTTTCAAAAAGATTTGTCAATAAGGCATGTTGACAACCCTGACGGAACAGAACTGGAGTTTCGTGATTTTGTGTGACTCCAGTCAATGTTATAACCCCATCTGCGCATGAATGTGGGGAAATAAACCCAGAGTTTTGTATTAGCACTGTCCAGGGGCGTCCATCCCGGGGGGGATGGGGGGGATATATCTCCCCACTTTTTTGAGATGCTCCCATTGACTTTAACATTTCCACACAGTAAAAATATGCTTTGAGGCTTATCATCCCCTCCACTTTTTCACACGGATGTGCGCCACTGGCACTGTCAATAGACCCAAACAGCTGTTTTGTGAGTCTATAGACGGATTTGAACGAACCTTCCATCGAACAGGATAAAGCTACGGGCCGATGTTCGCCTAACAGTAACTAGGCCTACTGATGAAAGTGTATAACACATGTTAAACCAGGATCAGTACTTACTGTTTTAAGATTAAGGTTAGGGTTAGCGGTGTTAAGAAATTATAACACCCGCCAGTTATTACTGATGAAAGTGACGAAACCTTCATCAGTAGTTAGCCTACTGCATCGACTATGCGAATCGGCTGCTTCCGTGCAAGAATTTTTGATAATATTTGTATGCAGCGGAAATGAGTTTGGGTGCTCAAAACCACTTCTCTCAAACAAAACAGTGTCCCTGCAATCTGTTTTCCTTGTTAGTTATGAGAAACAAAACCTCTGTGGAAGATTCTCCTCATAAATTGCACACTTTGCGAAGAAATAGGCCTGCATGCATACGTAGATCTTGTCGGTGGCCTATGAAAGTAACAGGCCCACAGCTGTTTAAAAGATATGGCAATAAGGCATATTGGCAACCCGCTGAACAGAACGTAAGTTTCATAATTTGGTGTGACTCCACTAAATATTATAACCCCATCTGCCTTTCGGTGATGACATAAATGTAGGGGAAATAAACCCAGATTTTTGTATTAGCACTGTCAATAGACCTAAACAGCTGTTTCGTGAGGTCTATAGATGCCCTTGAACCCAACCAACCTTTCATCGAAAAGATAAAGTTACCTGCCGATGTTCATCTAACATTCATCGTTTTCATAATGACTGTCAAAGAATTGGCTACATAAAATAAAATACATGTGACGTGACTCCAGTAACACTTTTTCTATTTTGGTTCGATTCATGTTTATGGAATTATGGGCAGACGTAGTTATATCCGTCATCATCAGTGAAAGAATTTTCACAAATATTCGTACACACGCTAACTGTGGGTCTTACTGACACAGTAATATGACCCTAGCATAAAGTTCCTTCTGGCAAATCAAAATTCACACCGAATCACAGACAGACAGGATACTAATGCAGTCTTCGGGATAATTATCTGACCCTCCCCACCCCCTCCCTGCCTACGTTAGACTCGTTCCCAACTAATCCTGTTATCTCCTTGACATGTTGAAGAAGTTCAAGTAACAGCTATCGAAGTTCGAGTAACAGTTACCGAAGTTCTGTTCACTGGGAAAGCACCCTCTGAAGATAGGATTACCCTAACTGGGGTCAATCAGAGTTCAAACTACGAGTGATCGCGGCAGATCATTTTTCTTAACTCTTGCCAGGAAAAGCTAGTGTAAAAGATACACTAAAAAATCCACAGAATTATTTTTCTAGGTATATCAATCATACATAATCCCAGTAATACCTTCAAACTACCCAAATCCCCCACAAAATTGTCCTTATTTTGCTGTCCCTAGTAAACAACAAAAACCGCATGCATCTATGAATAGCCATATATTTATATACCCACGAACATTTGATACCATTCAACCTTGATTCGGAAAATAATGAAACTTGTGGTTAGAGTCTAATAATAGGAAATCCAATGGATGGTGGGCTATACACTATAATCAAATGAAATTCCGGTTATTGAATACGATTTAATAATTGCACTTGCACTTGATATAAAGCGAGTTTACGTACACCTGACCGCGAGATTTCCCGAGAATTATGCGTGCCTATGAACAGATACTTCAATTTTGGGTCAACAACACTCAACGCCAACAAATAAAATATACACACTGACAAGACTACTTCTCGGCGCGATATTTAATGCGTAAATTTCCTCGTTATTACATTGAAAATCTAGGAATAAGAATGAGGTGTTCTATTGACTAATATTTATGGGTAGGCTAATACAATATCGACGACTGCGGTGGATAATCTGGAACTAACCGTGAACATATTGGAGCCCGTTCCGTGATTTTGCAACAAAAAGTTCAGAAAGCGAGAATGTTACCAAAAAACGAGAATCACACAGAGATTTCCGCACTCGCTTTTCTCTAAACCTAAATATAGCTATCACTGGATTAAAACATCCATGTTATCCCACCTAATTATAGCATCCCGCCCGAGTAATTTATAGCCCACCAACGTATATAGCCTAACTACCTGGATTGTTTTAAATATATTTTTCTACCAACAAATATTATAACTTTGATATAAAGGATTTTCTTTTGTATTTTTATGTTACAATTAGCCTATTATTATTTCATCACAAATTAAATTATTGTAAAAACCCATGTAGGCCAGGGTGGCATCCTTTTCTCAGTCAGATGGCCATAGTTCGCCACATTGCTCGTTACCATTTCAATAACGGGCCACACACTGCAGGTCCCTCGTTTTGTCTATTATTTATATTCTTCTTCACGATGATTACGCGGGCCGCATTGGCGATTGCCGCGGGCGGCAATTGGCCCGCGGGCCGCAGGTGGCCACCCCAGGTGTGGGCCTAGTGAGTTAATATGAGTATAAATAAAAAACAATGAACTGTGTCAATAATTATATTTTGATAAAGTTAAAGCCTCGGAGTTGAAAATTAGTGGCAAAACTATATGGAAGGTAATATTATAAAGCTGATCGTCAGGATTTTCTTACTATTTACTATTTTGCTATTACTGCTATTTTTCAACATGCGTTGAAATCATTAACCGGGCGTTGTCAATGCACTCTTCTACATCGGCCAATCAACAGAATCTCTTATGCAACATGAAGCATGTATAGAGTGAACATTTTGAGGAGTTTCATGTTAGATAATGACTGGAAGTTTCCAAGTTTAATAATTGTGTTGTTTTGATGATTTTTTAATGCGTTTTTTGTACCATAGCAAATAGTAAACATAGGAGGCGGCTTCCAAAAAGGAAGCCGGCAGAGACGACTGGGCGTACCAGATACGCATAGACAATACAGTAACTGCTGGAGGAAGTGATTAACACATAGCACATGTTAAACCAGGATATGATTATGATATGGTTATGATTAAGATAAGGGGTGGCGGTGTTAAAAATGGTTAACACACTCCAGTAACTACTGATGAAACTGATAAAACGTGCATCAGTATAGTAGGGGCCTAGTTACTGTATCGACCATGCACATTTTGTTTTTACCTAGCAAAAGACGTTTCTTGGCGGCAACTTATCGGTCTGACTGTCCGATATGAACAAATTGTACAATGCGTTTCTGTGTTTTTTTACGACTAATTGAATTATTATATTAAAATGTGAAGTCCTGAGGGCTTAATGTAAGTATAAATAGAGAACATTTAACTGTGTATATGTATTTTTATTTTTATTTTACAGCCTCATGGTTGAAAAATTAGACAACGGCAAAACTATATAGGCCTACAGGTTGGTGTTACAAAGCTGATCACATATAAGACGTTTCTTTGCAACTTACAAATTAGAATTCTACCTCATCTTCTCGGTCTGATGTATATACAAATTGTAAAATGCTGTTTTTGACCCGATAAAATGTTCAGTTATCAAATATTTAACATCTTCAATCAATGCAACTTTGAGTTTTAAGCCCCAATTTTGCCGTTTTCCATGTTAACTGTATATACAGTGAAAAAGGTGGCATGAAAAGACTCAAGGAATTTAAGAATAATTGGCTAGTTTTAGTACAGATTAAAAAATCTCACAAATAAAACATTACGTTATTTGTATCCTAATATTTGTTACTTTTTATTTGAAACTGGAAAAGTTTTTGTAGTTTCGTCGTATTGTTACCTTCAAATATGACTTGAAATGATAAGTATAAATATCTAGTAGGCCATATAGACGTTCATTGAAGTAACAACAAAAACCACCTTCGGTGAGAAAATAACCTCCTGACGAAAAAAACTTTGAAAGTTGTTCAAACATTCAATCCTGACCATCTTTATATCATCATTATTAACCAAATCTGCTTTCTATAGTCATTCTTACTATTAGTTATATTATTTGCAACTTTGATTTAGGTTCAGTTAAAAAAAATCTTCTTCAATATTGGCACTATATGCTACATACATTACGTTGGTGAAAAGTGTGTAACACACGCCTTTAAATAAGAAGATAAAGGACAAGTTCACTCAAACTGTACTTTTTATATGTTATAGAGCATTGAAAACCATGCCAGTATCACTTTATTCCAACTCGATAGCATGTTGGGTTACGGAGTTATGACTGTCTGAATATTTGTAATTTAATATATTAGAATGGCAGCACTAATTTTTTATGATGTCACATCCTTAGTTTTCTGCAATTTATTTTGTTTCCTATTGTTATTTATGTCGACTTTTCACACGCAAATCAGAATGCTATTCATTCTATTTTTGTTAAAGTATCAGTGGGACGCAGTTAAGGTTTACCGAAAGTGATTTATTTCACATGTAAGAAACGTGTGGAAATATGCATTTACATTTCAAAGGGAAAGCAAACACTTTTAGTAATAGCTGGCCAGGTATTGACATAGGAAAAATGAAGTGTGGCGGCTCTAATCTCATTAAATCACAGACACTCATATCTCGGTAACCAAACATGCTAGGAGGTTGGAACAAAGTGCTACTGGCATGGTTTCCAATGCTCTATAACATATGAAAAGTACAGTTTGAGTGAACTTGTCCTTTAATAGTTATCTAATGAAAGAATTCAGTTTAGTGCAGTTCAGTTACAACTGGTTCATGAAATTGCCCTTAGAAAAAGTGGCCGAAATTCTTGGGCTTCCTTGGGTAGTGACATGGTCATTCTTGGGCGAAAATGACAGGGGAGAACAGACCATGTCTGACACGTACCCCATGAAATATCCTACCAAGTCAGCCATGACCTGACAAGTATATTGCCTTGGGTAGAGCATGGCTATGACATGGTCAGGCCCTGACATGCTGTCTTGGGTATTCCCTGTCACTGACAAGGGCATTGACGGGGTCTGAACATGCCAGGCATGGACTTCCTTTTAACCATTCGATGTGCAACCATCAATCACACTTAATGGTTAGAGGAAGATTCACTCCATTGAGGCCAGTTCAATTACCAAGGGCTG
>JAODUJ010719304.1:0-13689 GCA_027564615.1 Psolus chitonoides | reverse complement strand
ATTGTGGGGGGAGATATGTAGCCTGTATTTGAATGCAGTGTCGTGTGAATCCGCTAGAAGGTTGGGATGACAATCTTCAAAGCACTGTACGCGAAAAAACATACAAGATATTACACACAAGCGTAATCAAGCAATTATGGAAGCGACAATCTTCAAAGCACTGTCCGCGACAACATCATACCAAACATTACACACAAGTGTAATCAGGTAATCATAAGAGCGGCGTGTAGTCTACTTGTAATACTACGATCGTAGGTTTATATAAAGTCTAAATTGCTGATTTTTTCTTCAAATTTAAAGCCGGAATCAGAGTTCATCTCGGACTTCTCTTCCGTGACCCACGCATGTATAGATACCACCCATTCAATAATAAAGAAGACCTTCAATTTTGAAAACGACAACAAACCAAAAACAAACAAAAAACATAAGGGTGCACAGGCCTTTGGGTTATGGGAATTTAGTTTTCTTTTGTTCATCCCGATCCTGTATGTTCTATGTACTGTTTGTATTGTTATGTCATGGATAAAATAAATAAAGAAATGAGATAACGCATATGTGCATCAGTTCTGCGAAATAGTCTGTCGAAAATAGTGTTTCAACACTTTTTTGTTGCCAATTACTCCTGAATTATAGTTGAAATAGGAGGGTGTTAGCGTGGTGTAGAACTATACAGGCAGTGGCGTATCTAGGGTGTGGCAGGTAGGGCACGTGCCCTGGGCGCCACTTAGAGGGGGCGCCAATGAACGGTCGAATAGTAAAAAATGAAGTGTTCTTCTTGTTACTATTTATTATTCTACTACAATTTGACCTGTTGACTCAGAATGGCATTCTTCTTTCAAGTTCTATGAACTTACCACTCAGATCGATCATCTTACCCGGTCAAGTTTGAATTAGTCTATAGTTATAATTGAAACCCAGCCACTTTTACGTTTTCCCAAACCGCAATAGTGCCCTCTAAACTCTCTAGTGTTGTTGGAAGTTGACGTCGTACTCGCAGAACTGGCCGGTACTGGAAGTTTGACTCACTAAGTCAACAACGAACGTAGTTGCGAAAACGTTCACACACATGCCGTCATATGTATAAGTCGGACACATTGACTTCAAACAATTGGTGGTCAATTTTGAAAACTCCCAGATCGGTCGTCTTACATCCCATGAAAGTCGCGCGCCTCGCGCGCAATGATATTCGGCTCTGTTTGTCTTGTCATGTGGTGTCGCTTGTGCTGAATGTGCTCTTTAATTATACTATAACTTGAAGATCGGACATGACGACCTAAAAATGTTCGCGCGCTGCCCTCGCATTGATGTTGTTTGTTTGTCTTGTTATGTGGGGTCACTTGTGCAGGACGTGTCATTTACATTAGCCTATAATAACGCAGACATCGAACATGATAACCTACGAATTTTCGCGCAGTTGTGTTCTTCCTTCTTTGTCTTGTTACATGTATTTTTTAGCTGATATTATGGTGAAGTTATTTAAAAGATGGGTGTCAGATGTTTAGACTGGGGCGCAATTTCAGTGCTTGCAATTGGCGCTGTTGGCCGTAGATACGCCCCTGTATACAGGTCCTGAATAGTTCGCGATTTGTGGTTTTGTTGTAGTAGGAATAATTAACTTCGGGGTAATTAGGCTTCATTGACTGCGTTTCGGCACGGCTGTTCTGCAGTGGTGACAGACAGGTTGCTACCACCTCTCTTAACATTTAGGAAAGTGGCTAAAAAGGCAGAGAGTTTCACTCACGTCCGTCGGATGGGGACGTTACACGGCGGTCCCGGTAGCAGAATGGGATTGTTACGCGTTATGGCACTCTCTGAGCACTATTCGAGAAGCAGAAAGCGGCCCTGGTGTTCACCTATAACCACATAGCTCAGGGTTCCTTTATGAGCCATAATTGGCTCTCTGAACCCGTATAATTCTAAACTTCTAAGAATTAGGTTACTCAAGCTTTTCAAAGACGAAGAGGCAATTAATATCACTGATTGTTGATTTCTTGAAGGTCTTAACTTAGAGCAATTCAATCTCTGATTGCTGGTCCAACCCGTATTTTTTTCTGAATCGGACCCGCCCCGAAAAGTGATGGTCTGCGCTAGATAATCAACTATGCCAAATAGAAAAAAGAATAGTCCAACTACTCTGAATATAAAAGAGTGAAAATCACTCTACATGAATCAAATAATTATGAGAGCGATGAGTGTACTTGAAGTTTGAAACCGACTGCGTGGTTAGAGCATCCGCCTTGACAAGCCGGGATGCCCGGGTTCGATCCCCAAGCCGGTCAATTGGCCGAGACCTAAAAATTGGTGAAGGATCAGAATAGGAAAAAGGTGGTAGGAGTGTTTACACTTCGCCCATATGGCAGGTTATTTGAACATTTACCCCCTAATTTCACTTAAGTGTAATACATTCTACTTGAGTAGAATGCTATTTTACTTAAGTAACATTCAGTTCCACTTGAATTCTACTCAAGTAAAATAGAAGACGACATGTTTCAATTTGACTTAAGTCGAATTGTATTTGACTTAAGTCAAATTGCATTTCACTTAGGTCGAATTGAATTATAATCAGATCGAATTGAATTAGACTTAAGTCGAATTGAAGTAGACTTACGTCGAATTGTATTACACTTAAGTCGAATTGTATTCCACTTAAGTAAAATAGAACTTTTGCATTCTACTTGAGTTGAATTCTATTCCACTAAACCCTTTACCCACGGCACACATTCAAGCGGTCGATTGGTCACACAAAATTAATTATATCAAATTTTAAGAAAGGTAAGACATTGAAGATTTCAACAAATTTAATTTTGAGTTATTATGTGTGCAAATTAGTCCGCAATTTTGAAAAAATACGATTATGCACAATTTTGCCTTATTGTGCACAATCTTCAATCTTAGACAACTCGTGTTATTACATGTTACTCCTTAGACGAAGATCTTTCAAACGATACTATTTTCACTCAAATTTTATAGGTTTTAACTGATTTATTAGCATATTACTAGCCTACCCCTATCATGATTAGCCTATTTGGGTTAGTGTTAGGCCTAGTGCTATACATTTACACACTAATGTATGGGCCAAATGTTAGGCTAACGCTATCCCAACAATGCGGCATATAGTGGTCAACTAAAATGCCCCCTACGACCGAATATACTTGTTTTTTAAACTAAATCCTTTTTTATAGTTTGTATTATATAGTTACTAATTATTTATAATTGCTTTAGCCTGGAAATAAACCTTTCCCACCTGTATTATACATACATACTGTCCAAGTTCCTCCAAAAAACACTTCCAGGTTCAGGGCTCGACGTGCAAAGAATTATGTTGGGAAGATGGGCCGGCCTATAGCTTATTGATTCGATTTCTATGCGCCAGCTTTTCTTCGATTGCCGATCTGCAATCATATTGCAGTTCATTCTGTGTTCCTTATTTGTCTTTATTAGAGTCGAGATGGCTATCAAAACTAAAATTAACATTAGTGGGACGACTCTGTCTGTCATCAACAGAATTCTGTGGAATTCCAATATAGAACACTATTCATCATGACTGATTGTGATAGCGGAACGGCACAAATTATAGACATGGACCCAAGGTGAGAACGAATCAATCTCGTGTTTTATCGTTAGACTGAAAAATATCAGTGCCCATTGCAATTCCGGGACCTTCCTTGATGAAGCCCTCCGTGACCGACTAGTATCTGGCCTACATACCAACATGTCTAACTGAGCTCAAATGAATTTAGGCCTACTATCAATAGCTGACCTAACATTTGACAAAGCTAGAAGTAAATGTTTGGCGGATGAAATGGCAACTATCGCAACCCAAGACTACGTGTCAACTTCTAAGGCAGCTTCCACTAATGCCGTATATAGAATCAGGGGTAACGCTAATTCCAAAACTACCCAAAACTCTGACACTCGTCAATTTTAGTATAGATGTACAGGCTGTGGAGGTGGCCATATATAGGCGAGCTGAATATCAGTATAAGGATGCAATTTGTCATAAATGTCACAAGAAAGGCCACATTCAACGAGTCTGTCGCTCAAGAGAACAAAATAGCGCTGGTCCACGGAACCGCAGAAGCAAGGGTGGATCTAGGGCAAATTCAAACTGGAAGGGAGCTAACACTAAACATATAGAGTGGGAATACCAACCCAAAGTCGATAACAGTGTATATCGTGACAGCGTCCAGGCTGATGGGGATCATGAAAGCTACCAAAATCATTAAAAATAAACGTACAGTAATAGCCAGTATGCTACATTCAGTTTGATGAAACAAAAAGATTCCATACAGAATAAAAGAACGGAATAAGAACATAACGCAATTGTACACTCTAAAAAATGAAGTGTTATATAACACTTGACAAGGGTGTCAGGAGAGACCGCACTTAAAGGGTTGAATTAACACTCAGCAGCTTACTAAGGGTTAAACGCAACCCCATTGGTGTTTCAATTACCCTTAATGGTTAGCAATTACTCTCTAAGTGGTGACCCTTCAAGTGGTCCCTTCTCAAACCCCTTGTAAGTGTTATATTTAACACTTGACTTTTTAGAGTGTATCAGTTCCGTGAAATGCTCGGCCGACAATCAAGAATTCAACTCTTTCTGTTCACTAATTACTCCTGAATTATAATTGATAGAAGAGCAAAAATTTGATTATGTTACTTTTCAAGGACGAAGAAGCGATTTATGTCATTGATTGTTGGTATCTTGAAGGTATAAATTTCCAGTGGCGGATCCAGGGGGTTGCACGAGGGGCGTTAACCCCCTATAATTCACTAATAGATCCCCCACTGAGGACTATATTAGATTTTACTATCGATAATGCCGAAATTTATTTACAACCTTTTCCACATTTTCTCTGGACTATCCTTGCAACAATAAAATGAAAAATATCTAAAAGGATGCAACGAAATAATGAATAGAGACGACAAGAGTGGAAAACTTGTGCAAAAAATGTATTACAGTAGACTCAGCATTTAAAATACATACAACCTTCGTGTAAGTCAGACATCAGCCAAAAAAGTGAACAAACGACAGGAAATACTTATCTAATATGAAGTGTATTGTGAGTGTTTTACAGCTTCGGGGAATATCAAAATGTGTTACATGATTGTGATCTTACAAACAGTTTTAAGCCTAATAAGGATAATATTGCTGTTGGTGATTGGGAATTTGAAATCTCTGATAGAAAAATGTAGGTTGTATGTTGTTTATTATAATACTTGAGTTCCATTTACTCCCGAAAAGGTTTGGTTTTGTATGGGATAAGCCAATATAGTACAATTATTCGCTTTGTACATCATGATTTTGATAGCTCATGGCCAACTCTGTCCGTTTCGATCAGATCTTTTATATGGGGATCGGATTGGCTCATTTGGTAAAGCTCCGGACTTTGGATCGATAGGTTGTGAGTTCGAATCCGCTCAGCACTTCTGTTGGGCAAGTCACTTTATCTCCACCGCTCCTCTCTACCCAGGTGGGTGCTTATTGGGAACCTGCGCAATTGAATTGTAGGATCTTACTCACCGGGATTGGCGGAGAGCGTGACTGGTTCCCATGATCGGGGTAATATATATAAAGCGCTTTGAGTACTTCGGTGGGAAGGCGCTATATATATCGTGATATTATTATCTTCCACATTTAAGTATCATTTTACATTGAACCATACATCGGAAATTGATTATTATTGGGCCTTAAGGTAATGTTATTCTAATAAACACGTTTTATTACATTCGTAGCTGTATAAAACGCCAAATATTATGTCTATTAAAATATTGGTGACCACGAATTTGTCAAGTAGAATACTTCGCCAGCACATAATTTGTTTTTGGAAGCCGACCACCATTAATTTCCCTATTGACTTACACACTAAATTGATTTCCTTCTAGGGCCTCCAGAGCCCGCCAGAAGTTTTTGCAAGGCATATGCCACCCATCATCTCGAAGCTGACAAGATTTCAAATCATGGCCCTCACAAATTCACCATGACCAATGACTTTTTGAGCTAAAAGATGTTGAAGATAGCATGTGTGTTTCCGGCACCTAGCCGCTGTCGGAAATCCAAATTTGCTCATTCTCAAACATGAAAATGAAAAAATTGTCAAATTTTTCCTCGATTACTCTCAAACTCACGCCATTGGTACTTTCAGATATGCCCTCTCAAACGAAAGTAACTTTGAAACCAACTGAGGTTAGGAAAACACCTTAAAATGGACAAACAAAACAGTTTTTGGACATAGTTCTTGAGGGGGAACACTTCGCAGATGAATATCAATCTATGTGTGGGATTGCTATTTGACTGTTTTCACATTGACAATCACATTTCTTAGTTTCACTTGTTTTAATTTCACTGATAGTACGAACAGACGATACATACCAAAAAATAAAATAAGCTGTCCAGTGTGTAGCTATGAAGAAATATCTAAGACGGAGATTTGACTCTCTGAGACCAATTCATTTCTTGACATCTAAGGTGAATGCCTTATATGGCCAAACGTTTGGTCTATATTTCGACTTAATACCCAAATAATCTTCAGGCGACTATTTTTTCATCCACCTGATTTGAGAAATGTCTGTAAAGATTGTCGGACAAATTATTTCCGATGTTCTACTCATAAATCAATAAGACCAACTAAAAAACATGTTTCTCGCCCTCGCCCGCTTTTTTGTTTTACCACCTCCTGTTTTTTTTTACTAATTGCAATTGTACAAACAACAAGCTCGGTCAGATTGATTACCCTTCACTTGTATGCTAGGATCATGCTAGTTCTTTGTAAAATAACTCCACCGATTTTGCAACATTTGTTACAAACGGAAGGAGAAACATTAGCGTTTGTTACTAACGAAATAAACGAGGGTTTGCTAATAACGGAAGGAGAGACATGGTAACTTGTGGAGCTGTCTACTGGAACGTACGGTAGTCTGCCGGATTTGAGACCAATCTACCGGCCTACCGCAAACACATGAATTCCTACCGGACTTTCATATTCTACAAAAAAAAATGTGTGTATATAAACAATAGCCCTAAAGTCGGCATCATTATTGTTTAGTTCGTGGTAAAATCACGAATCGCGCACTGGGCAAGCAAGCAAAACAGGTCACGAATCCACATAACCAGCGTTTAGCAGCAGAGAAAGCAACGGCAACAGTTTAACATGTTTCATCGGCGCAATATCTGTTGACGACACAATTTGAGACTAGTGACGAGAGACGTGTCGCGACAAATTCTGACGCCGACAAATCAACCGGAAGTGAATTTCTCCAACTTGAGATGTCTGACATTGGAAAAATACACTGGAAAACCTCTCAGTTAATTTTGTTAAGAAACTCTTTTATTCAAATAAGATTTTCTATTGATGGCCTCAATATATATATATAAGAGAAGTTCGACAACGCCTTGTTAATGATTCTAGTTATGCTGGAAAATTGCAAAAAGTAGAAGAACGTTAAATATCAAGTTACGCCCTCACCATTTCTGAAAAACCTTATCCGGAGGAAAAATATTTTTTTAACTCGATGAGCTTGCAGATGACTAGAGGAAAATGATATGTTTCTATTTATTGTTAAAAAGATCATTCAATTTGATTAGACAATCCCAATAATGACTACTTCCAGAAAATATTGCTTTATGTAGAAGCTATGGACGTTGCATTGTTAGCAATTCAAAATTTTGGGCGAAACATTTATGTTAATTAGGCTAAACCTGTGTTTAGCAGCTCTGTTCTTCATGGAATGAAATTAGTTTTCAAAATAAAGATTACAGATCTGAGTAAATTTGTATTCTCTTTCATACCATTAGTTTGGATGACAATTATGCAGCCCACAAACTCGTCGAGCTCCTTTACAATTTTCGCTGGTCCCGAAGGGAACAAGCACATGTTCCTCTTCATCCCTCCGTTTCAGCTGGCCGTTTTAGGTCACGTGACGGTCAGTGTTGCCATTACTTATTGCTTTTAATGAACAGAGTTGTAACGGGTCAACTTGAAGTCGAGTCACAAGTCGTGTAAAGTAGGTACAAACGGTTTTCTATGATGGGGGCGGCGGGTACCCAGCACCTCACTGGCGCCACCACCGTATGTATGTATGACTGAGCTATCACGCAAGAAGAATTAAAGGTAAGAAGTAAACGTTCTGAGTAATGAAAGACAAATTGTGAAATTAATTATATTAGAAGCATATTGCCATTGCTGTTGTCGGTGACGTATCAAGTGTCCAGCGGTAATGAGAGGAATGTTGACAAAATTCCGTCGACGACGAAAATACCTATTGTGAATATACTGTACTAAACACGATTAGAATGTTGTTGAATTCGTTTTTCCCCGGATACGTCAATACTTCACAGATGTCCAAATGATAGGGTCCATTATTTATAAACACTTTACGATATTCAAGCGTATCATTGATGTTACAACATTGATGTGTTTCTGTGTAGGCCTAATGATCGATGAAGCGATAGACAATAGTTATTTAATGATACATACGAAATAAGTATACACCATACACTTTCTTAGCTGTTCAAATAAACATATTATGTCAGATATTATGTCAAAGATATTACGTCAGTTATGTGTTGATGTCAAGAAAAACCCGGAATGCTTTCAGACAATGTTACAACATAGCAATAAAAGCACGATGCATTTCGCACTCATGAAGGCAAATTATATTCTTTAATTTATATATTTTAACAAAATGTCCGTATTAAACCGATTACATTTCACACCTATCATTGATATTTTAAAATACACAAAGAGTTATTTATAACATAATTCAACTTCTTTAGTTAGATCGTGATATGTGATAAGTACGGTCTTCATTAGGTCATATTTTACTACTCCCACTGTTGCTGGTCGGTTGTGCATTCTTGGGATCAATACAATTCCTATCATGGTATATGTACCTAGAAGTCTCAATCACCACAGGTCCAATACGACGGAAACAGCAATATACAATATTTATACACAATCATGCAAATTTAAAATTTCTGAGTAACAGAAAATTTAAAAAGTAAGTTTCTGGCTAACACCTTGGTTAATGTAAGCCTGCGTAGTATATCAAGTGTAAGTGAGTGTCACAATATGTCAAAATAGTAAACGTAATTAGGTTTATGGTCTTGTATTAAGGTCGACAGCCTTCTCATGCGACTTGCGGTTTATTCCCCTGATCCTTGGTAAATTGGTGAAAACCATGGGTTTAGAGTTAAGAGTTCTACGGGTTCAGGAAACCAATTATGGCTCAACGAGGGACCATGGAGCTATGCGATCCTGGATGAACATTGGCGCAAGCTTGTCGTCTCTTCTCGAATAGTGTTCAGATAGTAACGAGGCAGGCATGTAACTATTACGAACACATCCTGCTCCCGGGACTGCCGGCATTTAACGTTCTTATCCGACGGAAGGTGCGTGAAACTCTCAGTCTTTATACACTTAACCAAATGCTGAGATAGGTGGTAGCAACCTGTCCACCACCACGGTAGAACAGTCATGCGGAAACATAGGCTATCCAATGAACTAAATTACTCTGAAGTCAATGGCTTCCCACTACAATGAAACCAGTAATGACAAGACCATTCAATGCAAGCAGTCATTCAACCCACTGCACAGGTTCACGTTCACAAACAGGTATCCATTTATGTACATAGGTGGAGAGAGGCAATCAAGAGAAAGTGCCTTGCCCAAGGACACAATGTTGTAGGGACTCGAAACCTTGATCTTTGGATCACACGACAGATATAACCAGTGCTTCCACATATCAAACTCTAATCTGACGCAGAACGTAGGCCTATTTCCAAAATTTAATATGAACATTTCTTAGATTTTTTTTTGATTTTTCTCAAGTTTGCATTTTCATAATTTCATATTGGATTTGCGAATTTCCTTAGAAATTCCTTAAAACGTCAACAAATCCCAAAATGTTCTTAAAATAAGGAAATTTCCTTGAAAGTAGAAGCACTGGCCATAACTATAAGCCATCATGCACGCCCTCTCTTTTTTCGTCCCAATGTTAAGTCCCACCTTCTGACCACTTGCAATACATTTATGAATAATATAAGATCACATATGTTGTGTCTATATACTTTTACACTGGTGATGATTGTGCATGTATCAGATTACGGATAGCTCAGTGTAGTGTTAACATGAAACATAGTATGTATTATGATATATACAAATTAACACAATGTAATATGTGAAATTTCTAAATTCTGAGTAATAAAAAATCTTATTTTTTTAAATATAATTTGAAGTAAAACATGTAAATATATAGTCCGTATCAAATCACAAACAAAAAAAACTGCAGGGATATGTGACGTTTCGTAATGTGTAGACGTGCGGTGATAGAGCGATCATAGAATTTCACGGGAAAATAACATATTCGGTTTTAACTTACACACATTGATATTTGGTGTGGTTTGAGGTTGCAATAAACTCATATCAGCCTCATATTCAGCCGTTTAGTCTTAGTTGGTGTGCGGAAAGAACGCTGAAGAAGGTAGTTTAAGTTGCTGCCTTTACCACAGCCTCATTCAAATGAAGGATGCGTAGAGGCAGGCAAACCGGTGTTTCTGTTAAACAGTTGTCCATTTGTTGACAAAAGTATTGATATTGATTTCTTAGGCACATCTTTGGCATAGCGGGGGTGGGGGCGGGTATGCCAGGTTGTCCCACCAAGGACCCGCCTCTGTATGTATTCTGAACATCTAGTAGAGTTATTACACAGGGGAAAAATATTTACATTTTCTAGTGATACTGTGTGTAATATTCCAATAATATGTTACTGCCTGATGAGCAGCTAAATACTATAAGGCTCATGTCCAATTTTTACGATTCCCAAAAATATAAGAAATATAATTAGACTATTCAGTAGAACAATGCTCCTTTCTATTAGGTAACAATGGAAACACACACACCATACCTATAATACGTTGGATTGCATTTCTTCACAGCTGCAAATGTCTCACTGTGCTATGTTCATGACAAGGTTCCATTTTGCGGTTTTGTGAGAGATGCAAATATGGCAAAACATAAACAACACGTCACTGTAGGCCCTACTTGCAGTGATAGATGGTTTATATCCGAGTTATAACTTCATCGGCAAAATATGAAAGTGTTAGGCCAATATAACATATTTTTCCCGATACATTATTTTTTACTAATCACTGGTAACGAGAAAAGCACAGTTATTTAATTTCGAGTAATATATGGAGTAATTAACCCTCAATCATAAATAGCTGCAAATGTGCACTGCACTGTTACATTTATCTGTTTATCCCAATTAGGTGTCAATACAGAACATAGGCCTACATCCTTTTTTTCGTTAGTTATACAACTACGGCACTGTGCTACTTTAATGACAATCTGACAATCTGACAATCTGACAATTTAATAAATCTGAAAAAAACATTTTGTAAGTTGAAGTTAATTGACTTTATACTAGACATAATTCATGTCGTAATGTGACCCATAGTAAATGCGCTATCTAACACATAAAAAATAGAATATATAATTTTCTGGCTATGAAGTTACGAACTCTTCAGTATTTTTACAAATTTAGGAAATATAAAATCAATACTAAATGCAAAATCACTACAAATATATATTCTCTTCAGCTGTAAATGTGTTACTAACGTACTGCAATGTTTTTTTCTATTTTTTAAGGAGAAAATCCGGAGTACCAGAAACAATATACAATAAAGAAAAAATGGGTTTGTCATCTATGGAGAACAGGGCTGTTTTAACAAACTACGGGAGAGTGGGCGAGGTCCTGATTTTTGTCCATTTTAAAGGTGAAAAGTTTAGTTAAATTTGCCCTGAAAAATAAGGTGCCAGTGCCCAAAAATTGACATTTGTATTGCTCTGTGGGGCTGCTGCCAGTCCCTCTTCGTACGCCTATGATTAAATCAGTCAACAAGTGAATGGAAATAGAACGATAAAACTAAATGAGGTTACAAATCTAACACAACTGTTCGTTAGTTCACATTATTTTGACAACTATTTGGTTATCATAAACAAAGCCTCACAAAACCCTAAAAATAAACAAACATCTCCACATCCTCGTCAGGTTGATAGTTTTGTCGGGCAATTACAAGTTTGCGTAGTTATTGTCCACGTTGATATACTCTCTCAGGAGACGGAAGCAGAGGATGAAGTCCGCCTGTTAGGAAGATATAAACGAAAATATAACGAGAATGCAAACTGAGCATAAATGCTGATTCCTTGCCTCATTAATTGAAATGACCAATGTTAGGTTTTTTCAAATCACTTCACTGCTGTTTTGTTAAATCAAGTGTTACACCTGTCACACCTATACATGTTCTGACATGGCGTTCGTACCACGACAGAGAAAAGTGAATAAGCGGTGGTTGAAACACCTAGTACAGCGTGATGACTCATTGATAGGCTACCTGTTGAGAACTTTATAGGTACGCAAACGAACTTCCTTGAACGTCAATCCGCCACGTGAGTTTTGGACTGTTCGAAACAAGCGTCGCGCGAACGCGTTCTGACCAGAACGAGATAAGGAATAATTGTGAACTCCGTACGAACGTTATTCGAACGGCATGGACTCGGTACGAAAGTTACTCGAACGTACCGACAATTAGAAGGCAGATGGGAGTAACTTCACAAACGAGCATGCACGAGGACTGCGCGTCTCCCCTGCGTCTCCTATACGTATATGACTGAGAACTTGAACAACGTCTCATGAACGCTGTCAGGACGTGCAGGTGTGACAGGCCCAAGCCAATGGCGACATAATTACGTCCTGGCCACGTCTTATACATTTATTAAGAACCTCAACAACATCTCATGAACGCCATGCAAGGACGTGTAGGTGTGACAGGCCCTTAATGGACGATGTCCGTTACAGGGACACCGTGTCCAGGTCAAGCTGGGACCCGAACCCAGAACCTTCAGCATGTGAGGCGAGTGCTGTAACCACTACATCATCACCATGTGTAATTACTATGTAATTATATCTACAACATAGTGTTAGTTACTCATACCTTTCCCTTTGGTTGCACGGCTATTGCTGACATCTACAGCTCTCGACTACATACCGAACAGTGCAGAGGAGCCCTCGCTGGGCCACCAAGTCAGAGCTCATAGGTGTCATGCCACTGATGGGTGTGTGTTGACCCTTTATCCATGGATGAAAAATGTGCGTATTTAAATCACGTTTTTTCAAAACCTCACTGAAAGAAATAGCAACCACTACAGCCCTGGAAATTGTCCTATTTGATGAAGGAAAGAATGGGCTTTCATATAAGAGTTTTGGAGGGGTGTCACTGTGAAGGAACATGACATGACCTTAGTGTGATCTCAGCGTGACCTTGAAATTTGGGGTAAAAGTGGGGCCCTCGTTCGAAAAAATATAGCTGCTCCGATTTGTATTTTTTTACCTCCCTAACTAATTGTTTTATTATTGCTAAACATATAAAAGAGGCCAAAATTGACTTACAATCGACCATTTCACCCCTGAAATCTCTCGATCGTAGACAAATCCCAGATCATGGAACTTACACGCCACCATACTCAAATATATATATCATTTTGTAGCTATTGTAAAGTTTTAACAACTTCATCACCGAAGGCTAGCTTGAATTCCATTGCTTTAGTGTTATATAGTCTTTCTCCTCTCCTGATATAACTTTCCATAATTTACTAGAGCCCCACGACTTGGGCGATATGTTATATA
>JAODUJ010718193.1:0-13689 GCA_027564615.1 Psolus chitonoides | reverse complement strand
ACATAGAAAACAAAGAAAAAAACCTTTTTCGACAAGCTCTCACAGCGAGGTTTTAAAACAGAAATTTGGTAAAATGTAACAATCAATATGTATTTAATCTGCATTATTTCCCCCATAGATGGTAGGATTTTCTCTGTAAAAAGCATTAAACTGTGCGTAAATAGTGTGCATATGGTATTCTGGCCAGTTCATCAGTAACTAACTCTGCATACGTCACAAACCTTGCAAGAATTTGTTCGTTCAAAATTCAAATAAAACTGTACTAAATCTATAGTTCTGATTTTTGGTATGGAGGTTTCTGACATATGAAGGTACGTTCCCAGAAAGTTTGAAGCGAATGGATTACGTGTCGCTTGACCTTCAAGTCTTCAACCCATTGATGACATTAAGCATGGGGGAATTTGTGCGACAATGGCCGAGGGGAGGCCTAAGTCCATCCCTTTTGTTCGTAACAGCTCGGCGGCGTCACGCCCCAGTACCCCTGTATCCTCATGCTCAAAATTTGCGGCACCTACTGGCAGTTTTGAGCTATGCGTGACATGGGGAAGAGGTAGCGTCACATGCAACCCCGACATGATAGCGTCACATGCGACCCAGACGTGGTAGCGTCACATGCGACCCGGACGTGGTAGCGTCACATGCGACCCAGACATGGTAGCGCCACATGCGACCCGGACATGGTAGCGTCACATGCGACCCGGACATGGTAGCGTGACATGCGACCCAGACATGGTCTAAAGGGTTGACCAGGTGGCAGCCAGTGCCATTGTCTACACATTCCAGCAGTTACGTAACAGTTGCACCCGTCCTGCACCACTGGACATGGCCGAGCAACTTCAGTTGCAGCGCAGTGTTGAGCAATGTGTGAACTAGTAGAGATGAGTCTGCTGACTCAGAGCAGCCAGCATGATAAGGGTTAGCTATCAGCCAATGGATGGCGCTCTTTCCTCAATTCCACCGCAAATATCTGCGTGGGGAATTGTTTTGTTATTGGTTGGCACCTTTTCCTTACTCACATTGCGAATATCAGCACAGACGCTGGTATAACAACCCTCATCACGGGGAAGGCGGGATTACTTACCAGGAGCCTGCCTCTAAAGCAGGGAACCGTTGGTGGCCAGCACCATCGTGTGCATATTCCAGCAGTTAGGTCACAGTTGCACCCGGACCGCGCCACTGGACATGCTTAAGCAACTCAGTTGCAGCACAGTGTCGAGCCCAGCGTGAACCAGTAAAAGCATGTCTGCTGACTCGGAGCATTCAGCATGATAAGGGTTAAGTGCTGCACTTTATCAAAGCAAACTCAGAATCCTCCCATATCTCTATTTGTTCATGTAAAGCTGAAATGGTATCTGATCCCCTCGAAACATGTCCGTTTCTTAACTTTGTGTTCATCCTTATTCCTGTATATAAAGGTGGTAATTTATGCTCTGTATTGTTTTCAGCAACTACTACCATTGATGCGGCACCTGTGTGGGGCCTGCCTGATGGCTTTGACGAGGACACACCACCAACCTATGTACCACCCCCACCACCACCTGAAGAACCGGTCAAACCAGCTCCTGCTGAACCCCTCTATGCAAAGGTCTCTAAACCTGTACATGCACCTCCCCCTAAGCCTGTCGTCGCACCTAAACCAGACGTGGCCTCCAAGCCGGATAGCCACTGGCAGCCTGAGAGGAAGGTCGTGAGTGTTACGTCTAGCTTGGTCACGTCCGAGGTCTACCAGGTGGACCTACAGAATGGAGAACATGAGGAGGGAGACATCCCCTTCAAGGCACAGACGCAGAATGCGCAGTACTCAGCTGCACCACCTCCAGTAAGAGGGCACTCTGCTCCGGCCAAAGAACCGCAGAAGCCAAAGACGGACTCAAAAAGTGCACGGGAGAGGTTCTTCCTGATGGATAATGATCCAACCAATAAGAAACCTGGCAGTAACCAGTACCAGCCCGACAAGGAATCATACAGGGCATACAAGGAGTCGAGGAACAAGAGATCGCAGTCACCCGGTAGGAAGTATCAGGAGAAAGCTGGATTATACGGGCCCAAAGGATGGGCCCCGAAGAAGAATCAATTCCAGGCAGTCCCAGTAAGGTACGTTGTACCACATAAACACTCTCTATGTGATGTTATGTAAGGGTTAGTGTTTGGGTTAGATTGGACAAAGAGAAGGCTGGTTTATATGGTTGTAGTGTGGCGATAGACATGGTTAGGATAAGGCTAGTTTATATGGGCCCCAAAGGATGCCCCAAGGAAAAACCAATTCCTGTCGTTCCCAGTAAGGTACGTTGTAACACAGAAATACTCCCTGAATGATGTAAGTGGTAGTTTGGGGGTAGACATGGTCAGGATAAGGCTGGTTTATATGGCCCAACGGATGGGCCCCAAAGAAGAATCAATTCCAGGCGGTCCCAGTAAGGTAGGTTGTAACACAGAAATACTGCCTGAATGATGTAAGGGGTAGTTTAGGGGTAGACATGGTTAGGATAAGGCTGGTTTATATGGGCCCAAAAGATGGGCTCCAAAGAAGAACCAATTCCAGGCAGTCCCAGTATGGTACGTTGTAACACAGGAATACTGCCTGAATGATGTAAGGGGTAGTGTGGGGGTAGACATGGTTAGGATCAGGCTGGTTTATATGAGCCCAAAGGATGGGCTCCAAAGAAGAACCAATTCCAGGCAGTCCCAGTAAGGTACGTTGTAATACGGGATTACTGCCTGAATGATGTAAGGGGTAGTTTAAGGGTATACATGGTTAGGATCAGGCTGGTTTATATGGGCCCAAAGGATGGCCCCAAAAATAAACCAATTCCAGGCAGTCCCAGTGAGGTACGTTGTAACACAGGAATACTGCCTGAATGATGTAAGGGGTAGTTTAGGGGTAGACATGGTTAGGATAAGGCTGGTTTGTACATTCCCAAAGGATGGGCTCCAAAGAAGAACCAACTCCACACAGTCCCAGTAAGGTATGTTGTAACACAGGAATACTCCCTGAATGATGTAAGGGGTAGTGTGGGGTAGACATGGTTAGGATAGGGCTGGTTTATATGGGCCAAAAGGATGGCCCCAATGAAGAAACAGTTCCAGGCAGTCACAGTGAGGTACATCGTAACACAGAAATACTCCCTGAATGATGTAAGGGGTAGTTTGGGGGTAGACATGGTTAGGATAAGGCTAGTTTATACGGGCACAAAGGATGCCCCAAAAAAAAACAATTCCAGGCGTTCCCAGTAAGGTACGTTGCAACACAGAAATACTCCCTGAATGACGCAAGTGGTAGTTTGGGGGTAGACATGATCAGGATAAAGCTGGTTGATATGGCCCAAAGGATGGGCCCCAAAGATGAATCAATTCCAGGTGGTCCCAGTAAGGTACGTTGCAACACAGGAATACTGCCTGAATTATGTAAGGGGTGGTTTAGGGGTAGACATGGTTAGGATACGGCTGGTTTGTATGGCCCTAAAAGATAACCCCAAAGATGAAAAAATTCCAGGCAGTCCCAGCAACTTATGTTGTCACACATAAATGCTCCCTGTATGATGTAAGGCAAGAAAGAGAAAATGATTTTATATATATTTAGAATCGAAATGATCGGTTTATAAATAGTAGTAATGTCTAGATGACTCGGGTCTTTGTTTTCAAATTGAGACCGGGTCTGACGTCGTAATAGAAGGCACGACCTTGGCTTTGCCTCGGTCTGAAAAACCATCTATTTTGATGTCATTCTGATCCTAATTCTGCAACAAAGGCCCAAGCATCTGTTCATTATTCCTAGCTATATACCTGTATTCTTATCCTTGTTCACAGTGAGGAGGCCTTCAACTCTGACGAGGGTCAGGAGGTGGTAGCCACCGCCAGGGGGACATTCAGCTCTCGTGGGGGTACCCTAGCATCCCCAGAGACAGGGGTGAGCATCAAGATACCCGCTGGCGCCATTCCACCGGGGATACAGCAAGAGGTCTACTTCAAGGTCTGTCGGGACAACAATCTGCTTCCCCCACTGGACACTGACAAAGGTTGGTATCAGGAGGGGGTGCACTGTGTTAATTAAAGAGTTTTGGCTCAGCATGATAAGAGTTGAAGCAAGTATCTATATTCACACAGCTGTGTCATATGCACAAATGGTGTCATAATATCACACAAAGTTCCAAACAATTGGAAGAGGTCTTTAAAATCGTTGCCATTCCACAGTCAACGCTAACGTTAGGCTAGGCCCAGCCAATAGTGTCGCCGTCAAGTTCTACATTTCCACGCTCATTTCTCCACAAATTTAGCAATGTATGCAGAGAAGCTTTCACAAAAGCATTTTTGTTATGAGTACTAATAATATTTTGTGGGAAAAAAGTGATATTGTTTTATCAAATCATATGCTGGAATTGACATAACCATGATTTATTTTAGAGAAATACACAAAAATCAATGAGCTAGTGTGGTTTTATTTGTCTAATTAATGAAGAACCATTTCTTTAACTCACCAAAGAATTTTACATCCCAGGATTGATAAGCCTTCATTAGTAAATTTGCTATTATCAGTTGACACAGTTAAATTGCCTAAATGGTAACACCAACCACAAGGGGCATTGTCCCTATATCAGACGATATGTGAAAGTCGTAACTAGGAGTACCTTACATTATTTGTTTTCTTGTCTATTACTATATTACTAAGGGGTGAAAATAAGCGCTCACTCGCACACCAACTCTGTGCAGTAAGGTCCTTTTCGTACATAAAATTTTGCTTTTTTAGCAAGATTAAAAGTTTCCCAGTTTTCAGTAAAGGGTTATTGACCAGTCAATTACCAGCTTTGTGAATTCTAAAGTTTTGTCTGAAGAGCGGAGTTCATTGTATCAAAATGACTGTATTGCATTGAGTCAGTGTGGAAGCAATGATTTGTTTTCACCTCCTTTTTGTTTCCGCCAACGTCACACTTGACAGTGTTAATTGAGCTGACCAGCACTGCAGGTTTCTGGCAGAATTGGGCTGAGAAAACAGGGCATTTAATTTGAGCTAATCAATAGATATTGCCTTATACATTGTTCATTTTGTTACCCTCAAGGTGAGACCCTTCTGAGCCCGTTGGTGATGTGCGGACCACACGGCCTCAAATTCCAGAAACCAGTTGAGCTGAACCTGCCCCATACGGCAGCCAACACCCCAGATGGCTGGTCCTTCAATCTCAAGTCAAGTGACACACCTGCAGGTAAAATGATTTGGGAATGAAGACTGCTATGACATCATAGAGGGTTGAGCCTGCCCTCTATTATAACTCTATAGACTTGGTCTTAAAGGAATAGTCCAGAGCAAAATGAAAACTTTTGACAAATAAGAGGATGAAAAACTAAATGCAATGGTGGAAGTCCCATTGCAATAGCATGTCCCGTTCTCGAGTTATTGATTTTCGAAGATTCTAGAAATCTCCATTTCAATTGAGCATCTGGCAGCATTTGTGACATCGAATTCACACTTGGGCTGAAAAGCTATTTGCAAAGTCCTTCTAATCTAACTGCTTTTCATCACACCAAATTGGAAGGTGATGCAAAAGTTCTTAATGTTCTTGCAAAATATAATTTTTTAGCACTGTGACTGCTATGCTGAACAATTCAAAATTCAACAATTAACAGGAGAAATTATTTATCTAATTATTAACAAATACATAAGTTTTCCAAGCAAAGTGAAAGTGTGACATCATAAGATTGATGCCAAACAGTGTTTGTCAGCTACCGGTACCAAATTTGATAAATATTAAAAGAGAGATATTCGGCAGATATTCACATGGGGTTTTCCGCTACTGGAAGAGTAGATTTTGCTCTACAACTCATGAACGTTTCATTTTGGTCTGGACTGGTCTTTTAATTCACAAACAATACCCCATGCACTGTCTGTTACAATATTGTCAAAACGTACAGAATTGTAAGCATTGCATTTTTCACACAACAAACTGATTGTAGTGGATTTCTCCTTACTAACAATGGAATGTGTGACAGCCGGTCTAATTGTGGATATAACCCTATAGACGATGTCTGGGTCGTATCTGACCCCAGCTCTTCCCTTGGCCACGACACGCTCGAAACTGCAAGTAGCGAGAGGGTACATATGCCAGGACGGCAGGGGCGCTGAGGCTTGACGATACCGGAATGTCACGAACAATAGGCCTGTCTTAAGCGCCTCCTCGGCCATTGTTGCTCTAATTCCCCCTGCCCGATAGTAGCCATGGGTTATAGAGTTGAAGCCGGACTTACTTTCCACACAGCGATAGTGTATAGGCAGATCACACACTGGTTTATAAATGTTCTACGATTGATGTATTCTTGGTATTTGTTATGCCCGGTTCACATCATGGGACTCATTGCGACACAAATTGTTCTTCCTATCGCATAGTGTGAACAGCTTTGCAGGCAGTTGCAAGCCATCGCATGACTGAGTCTTGCGACTAGTAGTATTCCAACATTGTAGGTAGCCTACGGAGTCGACCATTCAGTAAATTACAAGCAACTGGAATTGCTCGGGGAGGCGATCATTCTTGAAAAAATTGAATGATTGTACAAACTTCTCAGTAAAGCAGTGTAGAACATATTTCTGACGAGCAAAAGTTTCTAAAAACGGGTTTTAAAATCTAATAAGTAAGTTTGATGTAGAATTATCTTTCTTCAATGTTTTATAGCTCACAAAGTTCAAAAATCGTTTTCTGTGGGGTCAACAAAATTGTTCAAATATCTTTTTCTGTAGGGCGAACAAAATTGTTCAAATATCAACACATTTAAGTTAAGTTAAGTTAAGCACTAGGGTTTATAGTCTTGTATCAAGGTCGACGACCTTCTCCCATGACTTGCGACTTAACCCCTGGTCATTGGTAACCTGATAAAGACTGTGCCAGCACCCCAGGTGCACGTTCGCTCATGACCAACTACACCCCGCGGCAGCCAACGCAACGGCGCCACCATCCGTTACCTCGCAGGTCCCCAATTAGCACCTGGGTGAAGAGAAGCAGTGGAGGTAAAGTGCCTTGCCCAAGGACACAGCGGAAAAGCTGAGCGGTCCTGAGAGGGATCGAACTCGCAACCTTTCGATCTGTAGTCCGGAGCTCTACCGACTGAGCTATCAGCCCTCCAGACATACTAGCCTGTGAGCACTAGTGTCCTGCTATTCGATTATCAGCAACAATTGAAGAATTGAATATTCGACGAATAGCTTCACAGTATTGCCAACTGGTAATGTTCACTGCCGAAATGCCAGTGTATGTTTAACCCTTTACCTGCCACACTTATTCCAAGAGGGTTCAATACATTTCCCAAAGGGTCAGAAGTCATCAGAAACTTTCATTAGATGGAAAAGGGCCAAAGATGACATTCCTAATTTTTTCCAATTTTTGCACGGTGATTTATGGGGCAAAAAAGGAAAAGCTAGGCCTAAACAAAACTTGGACCTATCTTCCCAAGACAAAGTCACCTACAGTTCATGTGTAGAGGCCTACAAATTGGTCCAGGATGTTCCCTAAACATCCTAGAACTCATGATTAATCTTAAATTACTATTATCTGGGTTTTAAATAAGTACTTCAATTTACCTGGTACGTCTACCTCTGATAGCTCCTATTGACTTAGTGTGTAATCCAAAATGGCGCCGATACGATTCTGGATACTTCGAAATAATTGCTCAGGATTTTCCCTGTGGGGTCGCTATACCCAAACAAAAAATAACAGTCGCTAGAAATATTATTGGGCTCATATGTAGCCTAAAATCGAGTGTTTAAGGTGTTTACTATTGAAGTTTCGATTGTCCAAACGACTCTTCGAAAATGTTGTAAAAATGGCGACAAATCGGGGTATTTTCGACTTATTCTTTTGATAACTTCCTAACCACGAAAGGTATAGAGCTGTAAGTCTGCAAATCAACTCAGGAGACTTGCGGAAAAGTTAGAAAAAGTTATAGAGCGATTATTGGTTTATATGAAGGCTTGGTTTTTTTTGCAAAATGAAGTCACTGAAGCGTGAAATTCGAGGTCAAGTCAAGGTTACAACATTTTTGATTTTTGTTTTGAAGATGTTGATCACCATAGACCTCCATCAAATTATTTTTAAATATACGTCCTGTGTCTTATCTTTCAAATAAGCTTATTTTGAGCTTGGGGGAATGTTGGGTGATAGTTTGAAAAAAATGTTTGAAAAAGTGTTCCATGTCGCCAAATTTGCGACCGTGGCAGGTAAAGAGTTAATATGACAGTGATTTTGTTAAGATGTTGCAATATAGCTGAGATTCGTCAATATAAATGTTTTGTTTCTGCAGAATGTAGGCCTGATTAATGTAGACTAATCACGTAGGGAAAACCCCAATTTTATATAGGCCTAGGCCTTAGTTACAACGTAATGATTTGCTATTTTGCCAACATTCCTACTATTATATTTATGAAAAATAGAGCAAAGTAAAACTTGTCTTGCAAGTGACAAGGCTTAGATTAACTAACTTAAAGATGATCATGATTCAAAGAGGCTATAGCTACACATATATTTGCAATGGCTGTGATGCGTGTTTTTACGTGTGTGATCGACAACGGAAAATCACGAAATTCAGGCATTACTTAAAACGGACTTCCGCGGAATTGGGAATCTTCGGAACGGAATTTTGGGATATTTGACGCAGAAAATCGGTGGATCTAGGCAGAGGCAAGTCCGGTTTTGATGGCTAATTCATTTAGTATGATTTTATTGAATGAAGTTACTGTACTGTCGAAATGTGTATGTTTCCTTCCTCCTTAGCTAGCTCAGACAACCATTAATACATTCCTAAAATGTCTTTACGGATGGAATCCTTACTGGACCCCATCTCAACGATTTATTTTTACTGCCTAAACTTCCAATCACAGACGCACCGTGTAGGCCTAGCCTATCAGTATAATCAATGGCAGGTGTGATAACTCCTCGTAAAATAATGAACAAACTTCCAAAAATACGACAAACAAAAAACAAAAGGTCCAAACAGAATAACGTTTTAATCCAGTCTTTCGAATAACTTCATGTTAATTTATTAGTGTCCTCATAGCTTTTATTCATGCGTAATCGTTACAGAATTAATTATTGAAGTCTTCCAAGTTTTGTACATTTCTGAGTCCAATCGGCGCAGAGCCATTAGGCATTGTATTATACGGACTTCATCCCTTGAATCTCGCTCGTTTTCCTTATCAATGACCTTTTCGAACGTAACTGTGAACGCATAATCCCGTGGCTCTGACTGGCTACCATTTTGCCGGCTGTTTTGATCTAAATCGAGACCTACACAGTTCTTTAGAATCTGTGTCAGATTTCTGACTGTTTTTACTCAATTTATTATGAAGGAACATGATGTCAAAGCAGCTTATAAAACAGTATTATATTCTAGGAAAACATTGCAAATTATTCGAATAAACGGACGTCGACCTACTCTGTGAGAGAGAATTATTTAGTAACAAACATACTATGAATTCACTTCTAAAACAACTATAATTAGGTCTGAAGATCACAGAAAGACCTGAAAACTGGAGAAAACTTGTGCATTAAATAGGTCTCCATCACGACCCAATGGCGGTAAGATTCAAACCTTCCTATCTCTCTATAACAACCACTCTTAGATATGTTGATAACGCACACAAACAATGACTTCAATACAGATTGCTAAATCGCACAACTGGTACGTAATAGTTAGGGTAACACGCATTGGATAAACTAAGGCTATACGCATATATAGTAAGAGACTACGTATCAGGCCTGCTAACGGGAAGGGTAGCCCAAGTTGTGGTGTACCTCTCACAGAATATGTTGTACACTAAACACTGTATGCCGAAAGCTGTTGGGAACGTTCAGATTGGATCCGACTATGAGGGACTCGAATTAGGATCCTCATAATGTTACACGACAGTACATCAATTAGCCAATTTACGATTAGGCTGAATGTTCGAATAGTGAGATTATTATTCGGATATGCAGGTAAACAAAACGAATATTCGAACAATCGGGCCGAAAACTTGTAAACACAATATTGTTATGTTGTTTATGAGTGGAGTATTTGACCTCTCCCCATAACTGGATCATGTTCTGTTTATGAGAAACCTACACACCGGGTTTGAACTTGATCTGTTTAGTGTTCACATGCTTGACCGCTGTTGACCACAGATGACTCTAAACAACAATTGGGATCATGTACTTATCATAGGGAACACGTACAAATTTGGACTTGACCTAATCAGGAATGGTCAACTGCATGTTTAGGTTTCCAGTCTATGACCTTTGACGATCTCATATGGTCTCTCCCTGGTACTCATTATGCGGAATGTACATACGAAGTATGAAGTTGATATACACAGGTATAGTAAACATGTTTACAAGGTTTTCAGTACTTGATATCGTTGCCCCCAGACGACCTTTGACCTCACTCTAAAACAGGAGGATTAATGTATTTATAAAGGGAATACATATGTTATCTGATTAGGCATGGTTGACTTGAAGTGTTTACAATGTTTGCAGTGTTTGGACGCTGTTGACCTCTGCAACAATAGGGATCATGTATTCATTATGAGGAACCCACATACCAAGTATGAAATTGTTTTGACTAGGCATTTTCGACTGAGAGTGTTTGCAAGCACAAAGTAACAACTAACGATACCTATTAATCTCCCAAATTTCAATTTTTGACCAAAAATGAGCTCAGATTGAAATAGGGTCCCTGTACTCCGAATTTGATCTGTACCGAATTTGATCTGACCAGGCATGGTTAACATGAGTGTTCAAATCATTATTTGACCGCTGTATAGGCCTACATCAGATGACCCCCGACTTATCCCCAAAACAATAGAGACTATGTACTTATTACTGGGAACATAACAAACCAAGTATGAACTTGATCCGAGCATGGTTAAAACTTATCGTGTTTACCATCAGAAAGTACCTAATACCTAAATTTTCATTCTTTGCCAAAAATGAACTCGGACCTCCACCAATATCAATAGGGTTCCTGTTCTCATACCAAGTATGAACTTGATCCGACCAGACGTGGCTGATTTATTGTGTTGACAAAGCGTCGCATACTAACATGCAAGCATACAAACACATACAAACTAATTCACACATACATACGCTGTCATGACTGCATATATTCTTTAAGACTTTATCAGCAAGGAACCTGACTGGCATAGGTGTAGAACCTTGAGGATGTGGGGTTACATTACCAATATATGGCAAGGGAATGCTCTATGTATCGGTACTCATGCATTCCAAATATAACACTAAATTGCATCTAATGACACTTCCTTTTCAAATTGTTTCAAAGGAAAAATGGGACACCAATCACACCACATCCCATCATACTCCTTCACCGGGTCACCAACCAAAACATCACAAACTCGACACCCCCCCCCCCTCCCCCATGCTCATCAACGGATCTACGCCACTGCTGACTGGATTGCTCTGAGAGCAGTCATATTGCCCATACACATCATAAAAGAATGCAGATTCGCAGGTTCAACTTCTGAAAAAAACTTGCACCATGCTCAAAGCTGTATAGCCTACATGGTATTCGAGCCAACAGTTGGCGCTGACACCATCTACCGCAAGACAACCTTTTATCGCTCACACTGCTTTTGCTACTTGTGCGTCACAATTAGCGTACATACGACTTCAATAACAGTCAAGAGCTACGAATGTGCATCGCCATTGGCAAGACTGTTTTACAATGGTGCAGTTATCTTCAATCGCCTCTAGACTCGACCACAACGAAAATTCGCTGGGGGGGGGGGGGCTGACTGTTAGCAACTACCACTTTCAATCGCTCATGGGCGATATTTCGTGTCTGTCAGCTGACATTGCCTTAGCACGGAGGGCCAAGTGGTTTGCTCAACAGACAAGGCGGTCCGGCTGCTACAGTGGTGGATGACATGCCTGTTGGCTGCCGGCGCCTGCGAGATGTCCAAAGGCCGGCTGGGTTGAGGACCTGTGCAGAGGTAGCCTATCACCTCCATTGCGATTCCACACATGAACCGTGGTACCATTTCAAAAGACCTTACCACGCCTCCGAAAACAAACTATGGATACGCCAATGCTTACCACAGGGCCTAAAATATGAAAGCCAGCCCCAGTGCTTATTACTAGATAGCCCTTGTTTCACAGAGTTTAACAAGAGCCAGGAGCTAGTTTGCATGACCGCGGAGCTTCCATTGTACATACGGATGCAAATAGGCAATGCAGCTCTGAAGCCAACTGGCTATTCTCGAACCCAAGATACAAATATAATTCAAAGAAACACTTGATGCGATTTACATCTCATTTCTCCTCCCATAGCCTATATTTATAATGTCGGTTTATTTTGCATAAAAATATATAGCATACCAATGATGAGCCCAATCAAAGTTCACTTAGCATGACTATAGCAGTAAAGTTACGCCTCTGTCCATCTTAACGTAACTTTGACCTCCAGCAATAACAGCAGGAATCATTCGAATAATAGCTTATGAGAAATATACATACCCCAAGTTTCAATAAAATAGGCTATACCATAGCGTGCGTGTAAACATACAGGCTCCATTAGATGGAACATTATTACAATAGGTCAGACCATCATGTTGTTATGAGCTTAAATTGAAGCAACATCCCAATACTTACTGGTAGTGTTCCGACTTCTGGGGGTTGCTGTGATAGAATGAAAAGGAAGTAAACAGTATAAGAATATATCTATGTTTTGTGTCAAATTATTAACACATGCCATGTAACTGGTAGTCACAAACACACAAACAGTCACAAATTGTGCCCATACATTTTGGGGGATACGTATACAAATTGTCATAGGCGTACGGGCCATTTTTGCTGGGAGGACTGAGCTGTTTTTTGCCGCGAGGCCCGAGCTGTTTTTTGCCGCAGAGAAACTTTAATTGCCCGAGAATGCCAGGGTAAAACAAAGTAAAAGCCCGACTTTTACCAGTACTTCTGCCCAATAAATTGGTTTCGCCCCAACTTCAGGGGGGCTGCAGCCTCTCGCCCCGGCCCCTGACTCGTACGCCTATTAAAATTGTCACAAGTTTGCCAGAAGAAGAGCGTAATTTTTCCCGAATGTGGGGGAGGAGCTGCAACCCCTCCCCGCCCTCCTGTGGTCACAAGGTGTGTGTAAATTATACGACTAGTATACTGTATTGCGTAATGATGTTAACTTGGACCATTCATCTATTTCGTATACTGGTTCTTTTTAACATAGAACGTCAGTTGTTCGCTCTTGAAGGCGAAAGGCAACCGAGTTCAAAGAACCATGTAAACAACACGACTTTATGGCGATGGACCTAATACGTAGCATATATGTTCCTCATACCATGGGTGTCAATTTGATGGGGGTCAGGGGGGAACTTGTCCACCTCACGTATTGGGAATTCTCCCATCGACCTCAATTTTGTACACAATAGGGTCATGTCTCCCTCACTTTTGAAATCGGACTGACGCCCATGCCTTATATTATTTATATAAGACTTGTTGATTTGTGACAGTCATGGATAATAATAATAATAATGAGGATTTATTGAGCGCACAAATCCACCAAACAAGGTGCTCATTACGCGCTGATACAAAGGAACAAAACAAGAAACATACGACAGAGATAAACAATACTAAAGAGCAACATTAATGATAATGAATTAGGGTTATAGTCTTGTATCGAGGCCAGTGGTCTTTCACACGACTTCACATT
>JAODUJ010717082.1:0-13692 GCA_027564615.1 Psolus chitonoides | reverse complement strand
TATGATTTAGGGATAGCAGATTGGGAACTACAACCCAGAAACTAGACGACAGTTTTAATGTCCGAGCCGGGATTCGATCCCACGACCTCATGCTTGGAAGAAGCAAGCATAACCACTGAACCACTGTGCTGGCTATACAATTACAATGTTGTAGAGAGGTTATATACATGAAAAATGTAAATGATATTACCATTTACATCTAGAAATATTCCCAAATGTGATGCAGAAACCCCTCCCATAAGACCCCATATGAGTGTTACAGTGGTAGCGCCGATCATACCCATATACTGGTTCAGTACGTACCGATGTATGTACACAGACGCACTCAAAGGGTGCTCGAGGGGTCATGTAGCCCCCTTTCAGTCGAAGATCCTACTTTTTTTACCACCGAACATGAACGCAGTTCCAAACCATTCAATTATCGTGCAGTGACTGTACTACTGACGTAAATTGAGAATGAGTGCGTTTATGCGAAATGATTACGTCATGGAATGGGGTGAGATTTCCAGATAGGCCTATTTTGAGATCGCGTACGACCTCCTCTTTCGAAGAATCCTGTTTTCGCCCCGATGTAGCCGCTAATGTGTAGGACACTGGGGTGTACAAGAATGTTCATCACGCACATACACATACATAATTTAAACGCGACAGTATTTTCCGGAAGAAATAATTCCAGAACATAGCCTATATCAAATCTAGCATTGAACGTGATGTAAAACTTTTTAGCCTATGTTAAAAAAATAACTATACCTCCCACGTAATATTCTAGAGGATTTAAAAGATGTTGTGCTTAAATTGTCCAATATTCTAGCATACTTCACATTTATGCAAAAGCAAATAATTCAATTTCATGTTCTGTGAAACTGGGAAAGCTTTTCATAATGTGAGTGACCAGATGCAACCTTCTCTTTCAACTGGTCGATCTATCTCAGTTGGTGAACTGTCATTTGAGTAATTATTTCTCTTCTATCGTACACATTTTGCAAGATTAACAATCTTTGAGATTTTCTGTCCGGTTTTCAAAATGGATGTCCATTTTCAAAATCTTGAAAACTTATTCACAAAGCAGTGGCAACGCTAAGTAGTGGTTCGGTATAATAGTGTGGTTCGGTAATACAAACACACTTCCCATCAGTAAATATATTACTATAAACTTGAATAAATTATAGAACCAATACGATGACGTCATATACCAACGCGTCGATATTTTGTTCACCCCCGGGGACTGCCGTGTGAGGGTATGGTTCCATCAGAGACAGTTTGATCAATTGAAGTAGTGTATATACGAGTTATCTGTCTATCCAAATTAAACATAAAACATCAATAACTTGATAAAAATAGAGAAAATGAATGAACAGGAACTAGGTGACACTCAGAAGGTCTAATTATACAGACCTATAGGCCTACATCTTCATCTAGTTGTTGTTAATATATACCGAGAACGAATGTTAGGAATCGCACTGATCACAATATTGAACTATTGGTCTATTATTATTTGATAGTTTTCTACATGGTACACTGCAAAAAATCTTGGATATTTTTTTTTCACAGAATTGGTTATTTGGACCCAGCATGAGGTTGGGTGAAATAAATTGACACATGGGTCAAAATTGAAAATCAAAAAGTCCCCCAAAACCGTTTTTGATTTGTTCAGTTGCGATCTCATCTACTCCAATTGCCTTTCCTGATTTGAGGGTAGGGATTCCGGTTTCCAGCTCTTACATGGTGAAGAGTCCTGAGAAACCAGATCGTCTTCGTATACGTTTTTTGGTTTAGCTTGACCTTCTTCTGTCTCTTACCACTCTTACCATTCGTCAACAGTTGGTGGGCAACTTGGTTTGCAGTGACTTCGGGGTGCTGGACGGCTTCTTTCGGATCACCACGTAGCTTGCGGACCAGCGACCATGCTTTCTTTCTGTTCTTTGACATGTCAATATTTCAACAAGGGAGTTTTAGGTCTTACGACGCCATTGGACGATGCTCTCTATCACCTTCTGGCCCTGTTCTGTGGTTTCCTCAGCGAGAGGATCTGCTTTGAACATGTTGACATATTCTTTAGAAAGTCCTGAACATTCCTTAGTGTGAGTCCATGTATGTGCAGCCTCGTGGGATATGTCTCCGAGTAGTCTTCATCACCAGTTTAGTGAACAGGTCATAGTTCTTGCTTGATGGTTGTATATGCTCGATCTTCTCTTCCAGTTCATTGGTGAACCCATTCCAGTTTGCTTTGTTGTAATTGAAGCGCATGTTAAAGGGCACGATGGTTAGAATTACACCTGCATTGACTCGGATACCAATGGGTAGACATTGGCTTGATGGGATGGGGTCCATCACAATCCTTTTACATAGACCATCAAGGTTACTCGTGACCACGGCATCATCAGGGTTGTAACCACCTTTTCATCTGGCACTGGAGAACGAATGTGGTATCTTTGGGTCGTGAATGAGCCTAAGTTGGTTTAGGTCCATTTACTACGGCTTCTCCATCCTTGTTGGTTTCATTGTACTTCCACTGAGTACTGTGGCTGTTGAAATCCCCGATGACGATCTGCGGTTTTCTGTGCACTTGGGAGACTGGTTGAGAGAAAGTGAAGTCTACAGGTGGTGGTTTTTAGACAGATGTTACTACCACACAACTCAACTCAACTGGAAGGACTTCAATATCGTACATATTCCTAGAAGACATTTTAATTCATCAATGATTAGAACAAAGACCAGTATTTTTCAGAGATTCAGTGTTGATCAAACTGAACTAACAGTGAAGAGAACTCGTACAGCCTGATCCCTTGTACAGTGATATTTCAGGCGTACACTTCTGCATTAAATAAATAGGAGCAAGTTATTCTTGCCCCTAAACAATCTTGGTTGACTTATATTTTAAAACCCGAATAAAATCATGAAAGTACAAGCGCGACAGAGCATAAACTATTCATTACTGAGCTCTAGCATGCACGTGTTTGTCTTCAACGTCAACATGCAAAGTTGATGTTATTCCAGTAGTGATTTTATGTGGTAAATAAACTATATTTAGCACGTACAGAAGTAAATGAGTGGATGAATAAAAGAGAATCAAAGACACATAATGCTGATATAGGAAACAATAATACAGTTAGTACTGTCTGCATGATCTGAGGACCATATATCATCATAAGAAATAATAACGCGGTTGAAGGGAAACATCCTAAAAATACCGTATAAGAAACGACACGATTAACATGTATATCGTATATTAGGTTTGATGTTCACACTGGTATATGTGTGGATATGTGGGATATGTGTATCATTATATCCTACGTTTCATCACAACTGATTTGACTAGGAAAATTACCTCAGTGGGCCCAAGATACATCATAGAATTTGACTAATATATTTTATAAGACTTGTGATCTACTATTTTTCAGTCGGTATTAAAGGGACATACACGGTTTGTTTCATTTACAAAAACAATGTCCGAAACATAATTTGTCACATGCACGTGTAAACGATCCTAACGTAAACCACACTTCCCAAAACCTCATGAAAACCCAAAATTTCTCCCACAACTGGGTTCACTCGCGACCTTTAGCTGTTCAGATTCATCTTAGTGTGACAAGAAAGACACACTACGGTGTTCAGTATATTGCAATATAAAAAATAATGGGCCAATAATAATAAACTTTAACGTCCCCTACCAACCGATTCGCATAGCAGATACAGTTATTACTGTTGTATGGTTGATCACTTTCGCCAATAATACTGGAGTGTGTTAACAAGATATTGTTAACACCGCTTACCCTAACCCTAACCCTAACCCTAACCAGTACCGGTAAGTACTGTATCCTGGTTTAACATGTGATATGTTTTATTGACCTTCTACAGTAGTTACTGTACCAGCTTGCGTATCGGAAAACCTACACATTCACACAACCTCATAAATATCTTCAATAAATGTGCTAAAACGCGACCTTCAGCTCTTTAGATTCGTCTCTCCTTATTGAGACATACATAGTCATAATCTTCGATCGAGAGTTTCAAATAACGTGTTCATGCCAGGAGGTCAGCCTAGTATAACAGAAATAGGTTCACTCATATAGCAGCCTAAGAGTGAAACGAATTGGATTCGAAAATCGAACACGCAACTACCTTACAGAGCTTTAAAAACATGATCTCTGAGGCATTGTAAATGGTAAACATGTCTCTAAATCTCTAAAGCGAATCTCTAAAGCGTTTTATTATGCCAGTTCTGTTCAAGTTTAGTACTTAACCAGTTGTATATATTACTGTTTAGTTTTTAAATCTCTCATGTTCTTTCTGTTTTATAACTCTTTACAACAGTAACTTGCCCAACTGTATACATTTTAAGTGTGTTTATCTTTCTTATGTATTACTTTGATAATTGTTTTATGTTAAATGTGTTTAATTTGTATGTATTGTATTCTTGAGGGCCTCATGTAAGATTAGTGTTTTATACACTAAATGAAAGATACAATACGGATTCAGTAAATTGCGTTATAAAAATAATATATATAATAACAAAGTCTAACGTAATGCAATCTACATATTCCCACAACCTCGCACAAATCATAAATATCTTCTATATATATGATTACTCGCGACCTTTAGCTGTTTAGATTCGCATTAATAAGACAAGAAAGATACAATACAGTAATCAGTAAATTGCGTTATAAAAATAATATAATAACGAATTCTAACATATTCTACACATTCCTATAACCTCATGAATATCATAAATATCTTCTATAAATGTGCTTATTCGCGACCTTCAGCTGTTCAGCTTCATTTGATTGAAACAGGAAAGATACAATATGATATTCAATCAATTGCGTTATGAAAAAGATATAGTAATCGGACCTAACCTAAACTTATACATATTCCCACAGGCTACAACCTCATAAAAATCATAAATATATTTTGTAACTGTGCTCACTGGCGACCTTTGCGCTGTTTAAACCTTTAGATTCGTCTTATTCAGACAACAAACTAAAGATACAATACGGTAGTCTGTGTCATTCTCTGCCCGCACATTGGTAAAGTGGTTACGTTATCATACAGTGTGACTACTCTAAAAGTTACAAAAGTCCTTACATAGAATTTTTCAAAATCGCTGAAAAATGGAACCCCTTTTTCACATTTAAAATTACAAGACAATTACCGTCAGGACCGTCAGATTGTAGAATATCAGTTCTTGTATAATTTTCTGGCGTAGACCAATTGTATGTTCATATGCAGGGTCAAGAATTTGGCATAGACGGAGTTAACTAACTCGAAAATTCAAACAAAGTGAACAAATTAACATGTGATACAGCTAAACTTATGTCTGGGTTTTGTGGACAATGAAAAAGCTTTAATTTGACAGCAATAAAATCCTAGCAGCACTTGAAGCTCTTATACATCATGGCATACATTCATCTTATGTACACACAATTAGGACTATCTACAGTCAGGGGACATCATCTATAAGATTACATAAAGAGAGGAGACAGACAGGGTGATCCTACATCACCACACTATTTAATGCTGCCCTGGAAGAATGTTTTAGGAATTGTATTGGGGCGAAAGAGGAATCAATATTGATAGTGAATATCTAAGCCACCTACGCCTTGCAGATGTACATTGTGCTCTCCACAAATAATGCAAAAGAACTGGGAAAGATGCTCAATGAACTCAATAGGGATAGCAACAAAGTGGGTTAACGAATCAACTATAAGAAGACACAAGTTATGTTTAACAGTCACTCCACATCTAAAGATATTTTTGTTGATAACAATACAAATAAAACTACGGACAAATTCATCTATCTGGGACAATTAGTCAAAATGGAGTACAGTCATTCAGAGGAGATTAACAGGAGAACTCAAGCTGGAAGGTACTGTATGCATTTGGCAAATGAAATTGAATGATATCATGAAGAACAAGATGCCTATTTCATTGAAACGAAAAGTCTTCAATCAGTGTGTCATACCATCAATGACATATGAATCTGAAACATAGCGGCTATAAAGAACATGGAACAAAGGCTGAAGACAACTTATAAGTCGATCAGAAAGAGAAAAATAATAAGGATGTCATTCAACAAATCTAAAACAAGAAATGGACATGGGCAAAACATGTAGCCAAATTAGGACACCAGGTGCAGGTTAAAGCGTGTAATTGAATGGAGAAGATGGGTTCACGTAGTCGAAGCAGACAGAAAACCAGATGGAGAGATGAAATTGTGAAATTTACTGGCATAACATGAATGAGAGCAGCACAAGACAGAGCTCTTTGAAACCAGCTTGAGGAGGCCTTCGCCCTGCAGTGGGCAGATTATGGGTGATGATGATGAAAGCTAACACAACCTAGTGAAACGCCCAGAAGTATACATTTAGGTCATTTGTTTATTTTACACATTTTCCCCGAAAAATTATCACTTTTTTAGATTTGTTTCAGGTTCTCAAGATGGATGTTGATGCTTCAAAATCTTGACAAACTTTTTTAGCAGTGGCAGCGCTGGTCATAAACTTATAATAGTTGGATACGTGCGGTATTACAAACACATTTCCAATTAATTAGAAACTATACACTTGATTGAAGTACTGTAACTCTGATACTACAAGTCTACAGCAACACAACAGACCCAACAACAGCGACCCCAATGTTACAATATTTTGCAAATGAGACCTTAAAGGTGTAGTGTAGGGTCCGCTGTTGTGGACCATAGTACGATGTAACTTTGATCGTTTTTGCATGTTCCGAAGGGAACAAGCCTCTTAGGATCAAGTTTATACTTGGTATGTATGTTCCCCAGAATGAGTACATGATCCCTATTGTTTTTGGGAGAGGTTAGAAGTCATCTGAGGTCAATGCAGGTCAAACCTTGAGATGTAAACAGTTTAGGTCAACAATGCCTATAGCCAGATCAAGTTCAAACTCGGTGTGTAGGTTTCTGATAATAGGTACACGGACCCTATTGATTTTAGTGGAGGCTTGAGTATTTTTTTCGTAAAAAATGGAAATTTGGTGACATTACATACTTTGGGTACCTTTACCTTGTAAACACGCTACGTCCACTATGCCTAGTTGGATCAAGTTCATACTTGGCATATCATTGTTTCCCATAATGAGTACATAATTTCGGTTGTTTTTGGGAGAGGTCAAAGATCATCTGAGGTCAACAGATGTCAAACACTGAAACATTGTAAGCAGATCAAGTTCAGAACTAACTGTGCTGAATAGTAATCTACTCAAGTTGGAACAGGACTTAGGAGAAACAACTGCTTCCTAGACTCTACAAGCCCTTAGACCAACTTCATCTGGGATCAGCTTTTACGAGTTATGCTCGTTCTTGTTTCAGAAAGTTCGGCAACATGATCACCAGTTTTATAATGATTTCTATGCAACTGGTGCAATTATTGCAGAGAAACTTGAGTAGAGGCACTTTATGATAACTAACTAGGGAATGAAATAGTAAAATAGTTTACGCCAAAACCCCAATTTTTGCTATGATAGAACAAACACGGGGGCCCTATATTGCAACGCGCCTATGAACCTTTATAATATTGCACATGCAAATACGCATCCAAAAGGTTTCCATCCGATCAGAGTTGGCGCTAGCAGCGCGAACGAGGGACTCGCGCATTAAAAAAATACGATCTCGAGAGGGAATTTCCCCCCTTTTTTATATATAGCCTATAATTCAACAATTACCTCTTCACGCCCCAAGGACACCACTTCTCTAACTTAACACAGGCAATTAATGCCTTTGACACCCTGAAGACAACATTTAACTTATCCTTGTCCAATATTTTTACGCTGATCACTCATGGTATAACAAAAGCCCTCTATTCAAATTTGACAAAATAATAATGATCCCACATAATTATAAATCTCACTCTTTCAAAGAGGGAAAATCCGTCTGGGAATTTTTGAGATAGCGGAAACCCTGTTGTAGCCCCTCTTTCGAAGTTTCTACTGTACTTTTTACCAACGAACATGAACGCAGTTCCGAACCGTTCAGTTATGGTGCAGTGCTGTGACGCTGACGTAAATTGAGAATAAGTGCGTTTATGCCAAATGATTAGGAATGAGATGGGGTGAGATTGATAGGCCTATTTTGAGATCACGTACGACCCCCTCTTTTGGAAAATCCTGGATTCGCCCTTGATGTGGCCTCTGATGTCAGAATGTGTACTCTGAGATGTAAAAGAATGTTCATCACGCAAATAAATATATAGGCCTATACATAATTTAAACAGTTTTCTTTTCGGAAGGAATAATTCCAGAACATATTATGAAATCTATGTTAAACAATATTTGGCCTGTGCTAGAAATAAGGAATTGAACGATTTTGTGCGCAAATTACAGTGCACTGTAGTATATTTCACATTTATGCAAAGGCAAAGAATTCAATTTCGTGTTCTGTGAAACTAGGAAAGCTTGTCTAATGTAAGTGACCAGATGCAACTTTCTCTTTCAATGCATATCAGTGGATGAACTCTCATATGAGTAATTATTGTTATTTATCTTAACACATTTGTCAAGATTAACACTTCTTGATATCTTGTTACATGGTTTTCAAGATGGATGTCAATTCTTCAAAACCTTGATAACTTTTTCAACTGAGCAGTGGCAACGCTAATCATATCTATACCCATAGTGTGGTTGCGTAATACAAACACACTTCCCATTAGTAAATATCTGACTATAAACTTTATTAAATTATAGAACCAATGAAGTGACGTCATATTCCAACACGCTGATATTTTGTTAACCCCCGGAGGACTGCCATATGAGGGTAAGGTTCCACCATAGACGGCTAGATTATTTGAAGTATAGTGTATATGCGAGCTCTCTGTCAATACAAATTAAACAGAAAACATCAATAACGTAGGGAAAATAAAGAAAATAGGCGAGTAGGAACTAGGTGAGACCCAGAAGGTCTAACTATACAGACCTATTATAGGTCCGTATAATAGGCCTGAATTGTAATTGTTAATATATACTGAGAACGAACGTGATGAACCGCACTGATCGCAATGTTGAATTAGGCCTATTATCTGATAGTTTCCTACATGGTACACTGCACGAACACTTGGATCATTTTTGAACCCAGAACTTGGTGGAATGCCGACCAACCCAGGAATGGGCAGAGGGTTGGGTGAAATAAATCGACCACTTTTATCAGTATATGGGTCCAAATTAAAAGTGCATGTTATTGATGGCATATTCTAACCATCATTTAAAGCAGGTTTATTTTTGGTGCAAATTCCCCCAAAATCAAACAAAATGTTCAAATTACATCAACACATTTATTCTACATTACTCATCAATCTTCTCTGATTTCAAATGTCAATTTTATTAAGTTTTCAGGTTATAATTACGGATTGTCTGTGTAGTCAAGTGACTGAAGTTTCGTTCTTCCCCTATACCTAGCAACACAAAATTCCTAGCGTAAGCATGTAGCCTGATCGGCAAATTGGAAAATTATTTTCATGCTTTATGATCGTGTTGGTTGTTCTTATGTGGCCCGTTTCAGTTCAAAAGTTGCAACGTACCACCTTTTGTTTTCCAATAATGTTTTTGTTTAGAAAGATGTGGTGGAATTTAATGCTATATTCGATTTAGTGCCCAAGTGCGCAACGTTCCGTAGCCGACATTATTCAAAATACCTCCGACCTCAATTTTCTTAAAAAAAGGCTGTTTTTTTTCTCGATCATGAGTAGCAGTATCAAATTCTGCAAAGTGAACCCCAAGCTACCAAAAATTGAACATGTTTCACAAGTAGATGATAGTTTGAATAATGTTTTGAAATAGCCTATTTTCATTTAAATATTCAAATTGCGTAATGCTTGATACTGTGGCCTAAAGAGATTTGTAATACATTACTCCCCCCTTCAGGTGGTCCGAGCGTTGTGGCTGTTACACTAAAAACCTGCGTGTGTTTTCGTCATTAATTCATGTTGTATCGGCTAAACAACAAGCCACAAGTATGCTGTCAGAAGTGGTTTCAACTCTAAAATCGTTGGAATTCCTGAAATAGGTGAAACTTCAAATAGCCACAGGTAAAGAGAAAATTGGATGTGAAATACGCTCCTCAAACAAGGCCACATGGTTACGCCATGTATTAGTGTATGGTCGAGTTGCACGAATAACAGTAATGGTTAAGATCAGCCTATATGGCTAACGTTAAAGTAACATCATATTAGGTTATACAGTGTTACAGTCCATATATTGATCGATATAACTAGCCTATTACATGGTAGTATTAGATTGTGTGAAGCCTATGCATTTCCAAGTAAATGTGCACTCATGTGTATATTATCTTTTTACGGTCGACTATTACTCTGATGTGTTTGAGGTTGATAATCTATATCAAAGGAAAGATGGAAAAACTGTCATAAAACATATGCGAAAACACTTCTCAAGTCATGGAATTCCAGAGATAATATTCACAGACAATGGACAAATGGACCTCCATTTAGCTCTTTGAATTTGATAAATTCGCAACGGATTATCAGTTTGAACATGTAACAAGTTCACCCGGGTATCCTCAAAGCAATGGAAAAGTAGAAAACTCAGTGAAACTAGCGAAAGAACTAATAAGAAAGTCTCAAGAAAGCAATGGTGACTTTTATCTGAACTTGTTGAGTTGGAGAAACACACCGACAGAGGGCCTAAACAGCTCACCAGCCCAGCATCTATACAGTCGTCGTACTAGAACCATAATTCCTACAGCGAAGTCACTCCTCCGCCAAGAAGTAACTGCAGATGTCAAAGCTAAGAAAATACCCGTAAGTAAAACAGTTTAAAACGAGCATTATAACAAAACGGCTCAAGAGCTCCCGGAACTTAAACAAAGTGATGTTGTAAGAATACAGTCGCTAGATGTAATCAGAAGCGCTGGGAAAAAGCAAAGGTCGTGAGAAAGGGTAATATTCGCTCATATATTGTACAAACTGAAGATGGTCGTACATACCTTAGGAATCGTCGTCACCTTCGATACAGCAAAGAGCCATTCATCTCGTATGATGATTTCGTGTTCGAAGAACCAGACAACCCAGAAGTTTCCCAACAGAACCGTGAGATAAAAGCAGGTAACCAGACGAATCTCAGACGATCTTCGCGTGCTAAGAAACCAAACCGCGACAAAGACTTTGTTCATCATTAGGTTCTGTCTGTAAGGTTAAATAACATGTATATGAGTTATGAAAGGAGAATTGTGTATTGTTTCAAAGAAGTAAAGGTGTAGCGTAAAGAGATTTGTAATATATTTCTCCACCTTTCAGGTGGTCCAAGCGTTGGGCTGTTACACTAAAAACCTGCGTGTGTTTTCGTCATTAATTCATGTTGTTTTGGCTAAACAACAAGCAACGAAGTAATATCCATACCCTAAGCTTTGGTGAATCAACAAATATGGATGAATTAAAACAAATAAGAAGAAACAAAAAGAGTCAGTTAACTCGAACACTGAACAATTGTGTTAAATTGATTATTAAAAGAGAAAAAGAAAAAGAGTTGATTGGTGGATAGTTGATCAAAGCAGAGAAACACTTTGTCAAACTGGAAGTAATCCATGAAAAAATTGTGTCAGTCATTGAAGATGATGATGCAATCAAAGAAGCTGAAAATTGGTTGGTTGACACAGAAGATAATTACTGCAAAGTGATAACCAGCGTTAGAGCGACGCTCAAGAACAATCCTACGACACCGGTGCAGAGCAATGTAGAATCATCACAAACATTTAAACCTGGGACAAATAAATCTGAGGATCAACAAGTGACGACAGATCAGCAACGAACGACTGATAAGCAACGAACGACTGATCAACAAGTGACGACATATTGACAGATTGACAGCAACACAGCGGACTGGAAACAACGAGTGACTGATGCACCGGAACCGCTAAAACCGAATTCATCAGAACAGAACATATTATTTGAGACATTGAAACTTACCTTGGAACTGCCAAAAATTGAAATCCCATATTTCTATGATGATCCGGGACAGTATTTCAGTTACATTAACTCATTTAACGTTCTTGTTGCTAGTAAGTAAAATTGTGAGTATACCAAGTTTCAACATTTACTGAAATTTTACGTAATGCAATTAATGCGTGCGTGTTTGAGGGAAAAAGTGGGTTTAGAAAGGCGTTAGAAATATTGCGGGTTCAATTTGGCGAGTCTTATATGATTCTAGAAAATATGACATCTAAGCTTGAAGCGTAAATCTGTTGAAAATTCTGAAGACTTGTGGGAGTTGATTGGGGACTTGAATAAGTGTCAAATTACTTTGTCTAAATTGGCCTATGAGAATGACCTAAGTTGCAGCAACACATTGCTCACAGTTCAACATTTGTTACCCATCTGTATCCAAAATTTAAAAATAAATAGGCCTATAACCTATATTAACAGTAAAGTACTGCCATTGGATTTGGTGTTGGTGGACAAGGATACCCCACCCCCCTCCCGCTCATCTCATTTTCCTCTTTTCCTCATTTTTATTGTTTTTTCTCCCTTTTCCCCGGTTTCCATTCGTGTCTCTCTTTTTTCATTACATTGTCCTTAATATCTCATCGCCCCGAAGCGATGCGATATTGCAGATGATTTGCTATTTGACCTACGAACACTATTGCCTGTTGGCTAGCAACGATTGCATGGTAATGGTTTGGGAGGGTTAGTCGCAACACCTATGTGGTACCTTATGGCGAAGTGTCCATGGGTGCCGGGGGATAGACCCAAAAGTCCGCTTGTGCAAACTTTCTGTGAATATGTGTGTGTGTGCGTGTGCGCGTGTGTGTGTGTGTGCATAAGATTTTGGATGGGTTTTCAGATATATTTCAAAATCCGATTAGTGTGAAATTTTGCAGAGAGGTCAAATGTAGCAACAGCTAAGTTGTTCACAAAAACTAGCTAAAAATAATTAAAACACTGGAAATGTTGTAGAAGAATCATCAAATTTCTAATTTGGAGGAAAATATAGTTATTTGGAGATAAATCAAATATCCTAGGGCCGATTAACTTCAATCTTGGTAAACAAGTAAGCCATTACAGGAGCTAGCATAACATTTAAACAAGTTTGCTAATATCAGATAACTGTATAATTTTGGGGGAAATCTGTCTTTTTCATCATTTGTTTGCTAAATATTATTTTATTGAACATAACTACAAAACCGTGTGGACGATTAATCTCAAACATAGCAAGGAGGTTAATCTTGACAACAATTTGCAACCTCTACAAAAAAATTATAAGTGAGATAGTATAAAATGTGAATTTTGTCGAGGGAAATCTGTATTTTCAGTTTATTTTTAGTAAAAACTACTGTTTTTCAGACATAGATGAAAAAAACAAAACCTGAGTGACCGATTACCTTCAAACTTGGTAATGAGGTATAAGTCAGGACAAAAGCTACAACATATATATCAAAATAATTTGTGTGGAAATTATGTATTTTTAGTTATTTTTAGTGAAACCTATTGTTTTTCAGACATTAATATAAACCTAGTGGCCGATTACCTCCAAACTTGGCAATGAGGCATAAGCCAGGACAAATGTTTTTTTTTGGTTTTTTTCACAAATTCATATAAATGTGCACATTTTGGGAGTAAATTAGTATTTTTGTTCATTTTGGGGTGAAATATATATTATTGGTCATTTTTTGAGTGACTGATTACCTTTAAACTTGGTAATGAGGTGTACGCCAGTACAAAATCTTGA
>JAODUJ010715974.1:0-13692 GCA_027564615.1 Psolus chitonoides | reverse complement strand
TTTTTCTGAACCCTAACTCTGATTTTGAAACAAAATAGTAAATTCCTGAAGAACCTGATGGCCTCAACCGTCCTGGGGAAAGAAAATACGCGTACGGCCCTGCCTACTTTGCCCATTGGGTAAACCTGCACTGCACAAGCTAAAGTGGCATGACGAACGCAGTGACAGAGGGACAGAGTGAGTACAAAGAGGACTATAGGCTTGTTCCCTTACCTGGACGGATTTGCAAACTTGGAGAAATAAGCCTGCAACTGGCGATCTTGTTGGCGGCCTATGAAAATATTACACCTTTTGTTAAGATTTGACGAAAAAGGATGTTGGTAACCCTGGGTAGATCGCGAATTTCGTAATTTTTGTGTGACTCCAGCAAATATTATAATGCATATATGCATTCTGTGATTTCATGCCTATGTGTAAAATACACAGATTTTTTTTACGTAATAGATAGCTAGCGTCATCATACCTCTTAAAAATGTTCACGTTATCATTTTACTCTCTACGCTTGGCATGTATACATTTGTGTTACAGACAGCTAGGTTATGTGGACTACTGCACTTACACGATTGGTGGACCTCGCTCGATCGTCGGTGCCCTAGATTCCGAGCCGTACACCGTAGGAATTCACTGTCAGGGCGACGAGAGGTCACTGAACGATTGCCAAACGTCTTTCACTCACGACAACTCGTCGCTTTGCGAGGCGGAGGCCAGTGAAGTGATTGTCTCCTGTACGAGTGAGTATATTCAATTAGAGTTACAAAAGTATTCCCAAATTGTTTTAATGTTTTAATAAAAATAACAAAATACTTAATTCCTATGTGTTTCCAAAACAAAAATCCGCCAGATTTTGGGGGAAAATAAGCCATTTTTAATGTCAATGGCATTTGCACACTGTAGTGCCTAAGTTAGGCTAACGGTGGCCTATAAACCAAGTCTACATTTTACTTCAAATTCATCATAAGCCCTAAGTGTTCTAGCCTTCTAGGATGTTCTAGGAGTGTTCCAGAACTCTTTTTTGATATTAAATTACTAATCTATGTTTTTTTTATAATAATTATTAGCTCCTACCAGCTGGTGGGAGCTATTGTGATGGTGCTGCGTCTATCACTCTATCTATCTGTCAACAATTGTTCAAATTGCTCCCATGCGTCGGGTTTTGACGAAACTTAAACACAATGACCATCGGGTGGTGGGCCATCAAACTGCCTTCAGTATTTCAGATAAAAGATCCCGTAGGGGTCAGTAGAAGCCATTGACTGGAAACACGCAAAATGTATCTCCCCCTACAGTTTCGATGATACAGTGTTGAGGGTTTGTCTTAATAATGTACTGGTAGTGGTACCTTCGGGTGTTCAGGGATTTGGGGTGAATGGTCTTAGTGGTCATCTGGTGGTCACTTTAGGCCTAAATACTAAACATTCTCAGATGAATATGGAAGTTGGTACATATGGTAAACACTTGGTGACAAAAGGTCATTTGGATGTCATCAGGGGTCATTTGAAGTCAAATGATAGATTTACATGAAACTTGGTAAATGTAGTCAATATTTGGTGCTGAACATTTTAAAGGTAATTCGGAGGTCATCAAGGGTCATTTGAGGTCAAAATATGGATTCACATGAAAACTTGGTAGATGTAGTCAGCATTCGATGCCTACAACTCTAATGGTCATTTGGAGGCCATCAGGGGTCATTTGAGGTCAAATTATGGAATGACATGAAACTTGGTAGATACAGTCAGCATTTGGTGCCGACAATTTGGAGGTCATGTGGAGGTCATGAGGGGTCATTTGAGGACAAAATATGGATTTATATGAAACTCAGTAGAAAAAATGAACATTTGCTGCCATTTTTGTTTGCAGATCATCAGGGGTCATCTGAGGTCAAATTATGGATCGAAATGAAACTTGGTAGATGTAGTCAACAAAAGGTGCCAACAAATCATAAGGGTTTATTTGAAGTCATAGTGTGGATTGACATGCAATTTGGTAAATATAGTCCGCATTCGATGCCAACAATTTGGAAGGTCAGTTGGAGGTCATCAGGGATCATTTTAGTTGAAATTCTACCCGAACCTCAGGTTTTCACATTGTTTTGAAAAGTTCCTCCAGCTGACTGTGAACATCCATGCATGTGATGCAATCGACCATTTTGTTGCATCACTAAACTGAATAGCAGGTATGAGCTACTGCACCATTGATGCTCTTGTTTTATTCAATTTACCAAGCAATTCCTCTCGGACATCTACTTTCGGTGTGTGGTGTACAGGAGTCAATGGGGCGTCGAGACAGTCATGGTGATCGCGAAATAAATAGCTGGGATTTTTCTACTGATGGCGCTATGCCCCTATAAAGAATACTATTCAGATACGATTCCCAAGAGCTATCTAATGAAAAAAACTGGCTGTGAGGCTGCAAATCAAGTTAGGGGACACAGGAGAGGGTTGGAAAAAGTTATAGCTAAATTAATAATATTTTTGTAGGCGTGAGATTTTGTGAAAGATTGAGGTCACTGAAGCGTACAATTCAGGGTCAAGTCAAGGTCACCACATTTTTGAAAATTTTGTTCATTATAGAGCCCCATAAAAATGGAAATTAAATGAAAGCCCTGCCTTTTATTTTTCAAATAAGCCAAATTTAAAGTTGGGTGATCTTTTAGTATCCTTTATCTTCAAATCTCCGTTTTTACTAATCACTGTAATTATATGTTTTTCATTTAGGCTATCCTATTTATAAATTTATATTTATACTGGAATAAATGAAATGAAATTGAATGTTACCAGCATCATCGAACTTGACGAAAGTGTGAGTTTAAAGCCAGTCAAAAAGCCACTTACGGTCAGCCACTATATTGAGCAGAATTGTCACCATAACATGTGCAATCTTGCCATAAATTTTCAAACTTTTCCGAGCACCGTGCCCGCCCCCGGGATCACCCCCTAGTAGGGTGACGCTCCTCGACCGCACTGCCTGTGCGATTGCACCCTTTCAGGTTATAGTAACTTGGCATCTATGCCAGTGACGTAATTTGGAGGCCCGGGCCCCTGTGACACGGGGACCCCCGAAAGGAGAGTCCACAATTCACCCAAGCATGGTTGCAGTCGGGTGAGCAGTTTTCATTTTTTATATCTGGCACGTCCAGGCGTCCGGATATGGCACTCCGGGGGAGGCGGAGTTTTCCTCGAATGTATATTTTCAAACTAATATAAGATAGCCTACATATTGATATCCGGGCCCTCTGGGTTAAAAAGAGGTTTTCTCGATTTTTTGTATAGCTTGTTGAGGCCCGCCGCCCTGGCCGACAAGGGTGGAACGGTAGATTAAAGAAGGGGTCATCTGGATATCTAGATAAATGAGCAATATGGACCATAAATGGGGCTTGTTTGGTTTTCAAAACTAGCCGCTTCGCCGTGGTATACAGCTGGCCGTTTTGTGAATGCATGGTTACTTTTTTCTTGCTACTTATCACTGGGCCCCTGGGCCCTGCATGGGCTCCGGTACGGCTGCACCGGCCGCACCAGTCTAGTTACGCCACTAGTACTAGTATATATGCTATAGTACAATGGATGTTAGGGGCTTAACTACCCGCTCTGAGGGGGGGGGGGATCCCCCGAGCAGAATTTTCAAATTTTAAATAGGTTGAGCGCCCTCAACGCTACATTGCTCAAGACAGGATGGATGCGATCGCCATCATTCGATTGAAATAGATGATTCAAGAAGTCTTGACATTGAAACCATGATTGACCGGTTCACTGCACAAAAAGGAGAGACCGAATATATTTGAGGTTTAAGCTTCCAGCATATTCAATGCTGAAATATTGAAGTCACCACTGTGACTTGGAATTAATTGATAAGCATTATGATATTGTCAGGTCTATCAGTAGACGCAGCTAGTGACGAATCTTCGAAAGGAAAGAAATTGGATATGAAACGTTTCTTTATTAGGCTAACCATGTTAACATGATTAGTTCATTAAAACATAAATTAGAATTGATCTAAAGTACCATTCGTAAGTTATTGGTATTAGGCTATAAGGCTTTCAAAACCAAAATTAATTTGTTCTGCTGCAGGCTGCATACTCTTGGGTCAGGGGCATCTCAATCCACTTTCGCTCCGGGGCACCCTAAACCAAAGTCACGCCACTAATGAATGTACAGATCATCGCGCACTTTTGAGCATTCAAATAAAAATATCCAAAAGTATTTAAATTTGAAAATATGTGCTAATTGTGAGATATTGACAATCTCTGGCAACTTGGAAATCACTGTGACAAACTTGTCAGTGATACTCATGATTGAAAATCTTCAGAGCAATTTTTGAAAGAACAAAAATCTAGTCGGAGGTACTTTTTTCCCTCTTTCATTGGAAGATGAGCCCACTGGCTCACCCAGTTTCAAACAATATTTACAATGAATTCCTCTGAGAATTTATACATGATAAAAACTAAAGAGTAATATCTACATTTAATGTAGGTAACATGATATTTTGTCAATAATTTTTCAATAATATAATTACTAAACCATTGAATAGCTATTGACGATAACATGATTAGCAACATTTGCACAAAGGAAGTACTCAACCTCTGTCAAAATGATAAACGAGTTCTTATTGTTTGCTGACAAAACGACACCGCCTTTGCCAAATAATGTCGAAGGTACTTACTTTGACAAATTTACCGATCATTGCGCACTTGGACACTGAATCGAACATGACACTAAACTTACAACATTATTTTCTGAAAAAATATCATGAAAACAAAAAGTGGTACGGTATGTTACAACTTTTGAACTGAAATTTGACGAGATGAAAACAATTGAAACGATCCTAAAGGCTGAAATGTAATTGACCGGTTTGTCCGATTATGGGCTACATGCTTAGTAGGCTAGGAATGTGTATTTCTAGGTATAGTGCGCGTGCGCAAAGACCAAGTTGGCGACATATAGGGTCATTTTCCGGGAATCCAATATCTTCCAACTGTTGTCTCGATGGATTTGGCTACTGGAACCAATTTACAGGATAAGAGCTTCCTTGTGTATTTGGAACGTGTCTGGAAAATCGGCTGAGGTGGCGCCTATTTGAAACGCCTAAAACGTAAAATGTAACCGGGCAGCAGTTAAGTAAGTTATATAGAGAAATTAGGATCTCTCTTTTGCGAAAGAAGGGTTTATTAGTGTCAAAACCCTTGGATTTCGCAGCTATACACAAAAAGGCACAGCCGTTTTAACAAATTACGGGGCTCTGGGCAAAGTAATATGATCAGCTCCTGTGTACAAAACAAAGGTTGGTGTTTGAGAGGCAAGAAATTGACCGGAGTAAAAATTAGAGAATCACCTTCCGTGCCTTACGCAAGGCGAACTCATGAATAACCTCTGTTCAAAGTTACCCCGGGAGTCGAAGTTGGCTCATTTTACGGTAGTCTTGGATATATTGCCCCCCCCCCTCCCCCAGGCCGGTGACCCTGTGTATTCGCTGTTTTTGCCCTATAGATAAAACGGACCTGCCAAAAGAACATGAATAAGTGTTTACTTAGCAAATGGTTGTGATTCAAATCTTTCACCAGGTGGCGATGACACTCAAATGAGGATGGCGGGCTCTACCATTAATTCAGAGGGTTACCTCCAAGTACGATGTGACATAGAAAGCGACTGGGGCTACGTCTATGCCGGTGGCTTGCACTGGGACGAGCGAGAAGGTTCGGTAGCATGTTCTCAGCTTGGGTACGACACCTTTGCCTTTACTGCCAACAGGCCGGCACCCGAGGAAGGGCCATTTCCAGTAATCGCTAAGGATATTTTCTGTGGAGGGTCCGAGAGCGATCTCTTTTCCTGTGCGTTTGAAAGTCTACCCCGAGTAGAAGATGACCTCTACGCATATCTATCATGTGGTTTTAGTAAGTATTCACGTGAACAGCTGACGTTATCATCGTCCTCCAATACCACCCTTAACTGTGTAGAACAAGTGCCCCTCTCCGCACATATATGCATCTCAAGAAAACAATTCTCCATCATGTACCGAGCTGATGTGAAAGGATTTTGAAAGTTTGAAATGTCCTATTTCTGTCCATAATATTTTTGTGAAATGACTATAGCAGTATTCAGGTAATATTACGCCAAATGTTGATACAAACATTTCAATTTTTCAAGTTTTTCCATGGCGCAGATCCTAAAACGCAGTTTTGGGGACATTTTTTAACCGTTTCAACTCGCATAACTTTTGTTTGGATAGACGTACATTTTTAGTGCGAGCTGGTATCGAATATATAAATGTTCATACGCCTGGGGGCCGAATGTCGTATCATAAATTTTCGAATAATAACAAAATCTGGTACGTAGAGCAGGCGTTTCCTTTGTTTTCCATTGCTTTTAATAGGTCATCTCCACGTATATTGTACAGGAGCTTCCACGTGCAGAGTGCGGTCCGGCGTGAAATTTCAAATTAGGCCTACAGTAGTCATCCCGCAAAGCAGATTTAGAGAACTGAAATTCTGCTTCCCGCAGTGCTCTACTGCAGGCCTACTTTGCAAGTTCACGCCTGGCCGCACAACGCACACAGGCTTTCGCTGTGGACGGATTAAAAACAATGGGAAACAAAAGATTATTTCACTCTGAATGCCATTTTTTCATATTTTGAAAATTGGGGTGAGGTTCCCATTGATCATATGAACTAAATTTTGGTCCCCATATTTAAAATATTCTATACAAGTTTGAAATAGAATTTTACGTCTATCCGAACAAAAGCTATGTTGGTTCACAGAGTAAAAATTGTGTTGAACCGCGTTTCTATGATAATATCCATCAAAAATGTTAAAAAATCATATTTTTATCCAAATTTGGCGTAATATTTCCACTCTAGCAATCTGAAAAAGTATATAAACAGAAAGAAGACATTCCTAACCAGCAGTGGAATAACGCACGGGTAACCGGGGCACGCCACGTACCCCGAGTGTGGGTTCGGACAATATCTGGGTAACCGGGTAACCGCTGGGTAACTGCTGGGTAACCGCATGGGTAACCGCTGGGTAACCGCATGGGTAACCGCATGGGTAACCGGAGCACGCCTGATCGCGTCCTGAACCCGTAGGAATCTGGAACAACAAGAATGAGCATAACTCGTATAGCTGGTCCCAGATAAGGTTGATATGAGGGGTTGTACAGGCCTGGGATGGGGGCTTTGGTCCTGGAGTGGAGGTACAGTCGCAGTGGATGGAGAATAATAAGTGACGTCATCGTCCATCTCGAATAGCCATGACTGCGATTCTTTTCTCCATTTGATTAATTACGGAAGTGCGTTGATTTTCGGAGTATAATAAAATTAACACCGAATTTCAGACTCGATATCACAATCACTAAAATTAATATTAACATCGCCCCCACCCCTCCCGTTCCCATCCCTCACACCGCACCTCCGGTGTTTCATCGGTTCGAGTTCCAATTCAGTCCTATTTTGCCTTCCATCATTACTCTGATAATCTGATAATGACCCTCTCATCCATTCATCTGCAATCAGCCGGATATCTCTCTATTGAATACACTGATATTGCTTCAGCCAGTCCAGTGTGCTCGCTCTAAATTAATTATCCAATTCAGATTTATCACAAATCAATTCCACACTAGGCCTAATACATTACGTTCATTACAACCATTAAGGAATGGCCACACTGACCGTCACGTGACCTAAAAGGGCCAAACTAAAACGGCCGTTTTTGACGGAGTGACATAGAAGAATATAGGCTGGTTCCCTTTGGGACCAGCAAAAAAACATCCCAAACTACTGGCAGCGATTGAGAGACACCCGACCGTTTCTCTCCTTTGGGCCACTTCAGTATTCCTGGAAGCAGAGATTAATTTTTTTTTTCTGCATCGCAATGGATTTTTTGTAATGGTATTTTACTCCAGTCCAGCAAAACGTAATAATATTTATTCTCAGATGCCAGGAAAATGCGTCTAAGACACTTAATGTAAAATGTCTCACTTCATCTCCAATTTCGAATGTTTGTACAATCATTTTGACGCCTAATTAAAATATCGGACAGACTAAACATGCTTACCCGAAAATGACAAATCTTGTACGAGAATTTGACTTCAAATTATGCTAAATGTTGCACCAGATTGCATCTGAAGGTACTTAATTATTCTAAAACTGATCAAAGGGGAAGGGGACACCCCCTCCTCTTAGACCCCTCCCCCAGGTCGGCGATCACTGGAGGCCACGCCCCTTTCTCCAGAATCCTGGATCCGCCCCTGTGTACCAACCATACATCTTTATGCCTGCGAGGTGCTAATTCACCCAGCAAGAGTGAAAGGCAGCAAGGTAAGGCTCCAGAAATAAGAAGCTACTAATGCTTATTAGAAGATGCTGGGCAAAGGACTAACAAGGTTTGAATAACGTTTACAGCAGTGTCGTTTGGGAAGTCTCAGTTTGTTGCACAGCCGTTAAATTGGATTGGCTCCGTCTATCATTAGGTGTTACCCCAACTGGGGTCATCCAAAGTTCAATTTACTGGCAGCGGCTTCCTTTCTTGAGTCATGTTTCAAAGAAAGTCCAATGAGTTCTGTGGTAGACAAAGCAATAATTGACTGTTTGGTAAATTCAGATTGTTCCAAGAGAACATATCTTGGAACTTGGAAGTAATTCCCCGGATTCACATTCCGGATGCGAATTTGCTTGGTGTAAAGAAACCTCAGCTGATCAGTTCGCCGTAGAGCAGTGTTTCCACTTTCAAGGAAGTTACAAAAATGGTAGGTCCCGAAATGACAAAATTTTGGGAAATACAGAGATCAAGCAATCGAATTGCAACACGTGAAACAGCGTCAATATCAGCTGTGTGTAGCCTGTCGTGATAAAGCTGTACAATCTTTTGTTGTCAGACAGGTAAGGTGCTTAACTGGTAAAATGCTCAAAACAACAATAACCAAATGACCTTATCATGCAATTGAGAGCAAAACATTGGAAAAGTGTTGTAATGTGCCCCGATCGGTTTTGAAAATGTGGAAACACTGCCGTAGTTTAAGGCAATAAATCCGAAACTTGATTGTAACACTTGTGTTTTTAAAGGCCAGCTTTTTAATTCAAAATGGCATATAATAACATTTCGACATTACACGGGAACGTTGCATTCCTGGAAATGGTCGTGGGTTACTTGTACCAAAGCTAGGTTGTACCAATCATGCACAGCAGACGATGCCGTGCGGTGCTAATAACCTAGGATTTTTATACTGACGTTAGGCGTACTGACGTTAGGCCTACCAGTAACCACAGAGTACTGCGCTCGTAACGTTGACGAGTCCTAACAAGTAACAGTTAGGCAGTAGGCTACTATTTATTACTAACAAGTTAGGCCTAGGCTATATCAGTATTTGACCTTATCGCAAATAGAGTGAGGGCGTGCTTCCAGAGTGATGTTACACAGTGAGTCAATGGACCATTTTCGAGTTTGGACATTATTGATCCCATAATGCATTGCTGCACATGCGCATAGATGGAAATAACCTATTTGCGATAAGGTCTATAGGTTAATAATATAGAGGCCTAGTAAGCCAATTGTATTAGGACGAGGAGTCAATGTTACGAATACGAGCGCCTGTGCTGTGGTTTTTGTTTGGTGTTCAGCCTTTCTTCATCTACCAGTGAGTACTACAGGCCTCTAGGGAGCTATAATTCCTATACATGCCACCAAGGATTGTCGTACTGTGGGTGCAAAGGTGCAAGCACGGGAACACAAAAATGCGGAAACTGGAGGTGCTGAAGTGCAAGTGAAAAACGGCTTCAACTGTAAAAAGTTAGCGGAGGGACATTGTATTGAGTAGCCTAGGCCCGTTAGGCCTACAACTGCAAAATACAACGCTCCTCACCGGTCGTTGGTTGACGTCACATACAGTATGCGATTCTCGCCGATTAAATACATCATCAAATTCCCTCACCACAACCGAGAATCCAGCAGGGAGTGCAACTCAGTCGCCGGGATTCTCGGTGCTGAATTACATTGATGACATCATAGTCACGTGTAGTTCTCTGATGTTACTTGTCAACGCCTGTTTAGCACGGGGTGTCTGTTTATTATCATGGATGAGCACCGGCGATAGCTCGCCTTCTTTTCGAAAAGTGCTCAGACTCGTAACGAGACAGGCGTACGCCAATCCTGCTCCCGGGACTGCCATTTAACGTTCCCATCCGACGGACGGTGAGTGACTCTCAGCCTTTAGCCACTTTCCTGAATGCTGAGAGGGTTGGTGGGACTACTCTATCAACAACGACAGCAGAATTCAATTCAATGTCACCGAGTGACGGCGCGTGTACCATCATTAAAGTGGGCATCTCAGGCTACTGCACACAAATTCAAGTTCAAAATCCATGAACCTCATTGTAAACCATGCATCACAGCTGTATTGCTGTACACGACAACACTAGCGCCGCCTTTAGTTATACAGTACGATACCAAAGAGGAAGGATAGGCCTATCTCGGATGCAATACACAAATAAAATGGGCGAAACAGTGTTGTAGCCTACCTCATTAAACGTTAACGGATTTATACGGAGAATATGACGTGTTCTTGTGTTGTATAGAGAAATGAGAGCGCACATTTGGTAAAGCGGGATGTGACTGTATAACTCAGTAGCAAAAAGCCCGCAGCGTTTTGTATGCGGGACTTGGAACGGGCGCACGTCTCACGCAAATTCGCGAATTGTCCCACGCGTTGGACGCGTTCACCAGGTGGAAAACCCTGGGTGCAGATGAATACTTCTCATATCTTAGCGTGTTACTTTTTAGGGTTTTTTGGCGGTTGGACTACGTGCCTATGCTTCATTTACAATCTGGCGGCGCAAAATGCCGATTGCTATTCCTGAGTTGACTTGGGGGAGCATCGCTCCAGCTTTAAACATGGAACGAGTCACACCCCCTTACGGTTCGACCAAAAATCTGAGCACCACCCAACCCGGCGTTTAGTTCACCGTACGATTTTTAATTATAATCAACTCGACTGAGATGACACCTGATCGCTATTGGCCTCCTCCCGCGGTCATGCTGCCCCCCCCCCCCCGGCCGACCTTACAATTTCAAGTTTATTTCTACCTTCATCACAATGTACACAACATAAACTAATATTGAGATAACAGTAAAAAAAACAAAAAAAAACAAGGAGGTGTTGTGATTACTTGCCTCGTTGAAGTGCATAGTTTCAGTCTGGTATGGCCATTAATTTATTACTTGTATTATGCTGCCAAATCTAGCTAACCAAGCAGACAACACTGCATTGCTAACTTAATACCAGTACAGGGTGAATTCAATGCTAAAAAGATATCCCACCCTCACAAGTGCCACCAATACAGGTTCAACAAAATCCAACATAGGGTTGCCAAGTTGATATTGACATTTTAGGAATTGCTCCCAAGCCCTGTCTACTCAAAATATTAATGAGATTGGCAATAAGATGCAATAAGGTATTTACCTACACATGTACCCCACCCACCTCCTACCAATGCCACCAAAACAAGTTTGAACAAAATCGGACATAAGGTTGCCGAGATATTCTCATTTTTTGTTTTTAAGCCCTGCCTACTCATGAATATCAATGAGATTGGCGCCAAAATCAATAGGAAGCATCTATTCACCTCTAGCAAGCTATGCACCAGGTAGGACATCAATCCATCATGCCAATGCTGAGATAATGGGGTTACAAGCAATTTTCAGTGGAATTACATTTGGCCCGGCCCCTAATGAAACTTAATGAGATGCATCAAGGTACTAAGCTACGCATCTTCCCCCATCTCCTATCAATGCCACCACAACCAGTTTGAACGAAATCGGACATACGGTTGCAAATGTATTGACATTTAAAGAAACTGCTTCCAAGCCCCGGCCACTCATGAATATTATTGAGATTGGCACCAAATTCAATAGGGATGATCTACTCACCATGGGTTATCTATATGCACTGTATCACTGCTGAGATCACGTGGTTACGAGCAATTTTCAGCGAAATTACACTTAGCCCCTCCCCTCATGAATATTAATCAGATGCAATACAGTACTAACCCACACATGTGCCCACTTCCTACCAATGTCACCGAAACAAGTTTGAACAAAATCAGACATATGTTGGCCGAGATATTCACATTAAAAAAAATGCTTCTAAGCCCTGCCCACTCATGAATATTAACTAGATTAGCACCATGGGTAATCTATATGCCAAGTATAACATCAATATACTGTATCACTGCTGAGATCACGTGGTTATGAACAATTTTCAGCGAAATTACATTTAGCCCCGCCCCACCTGAATATTAATAAGATGCAGTACGGTACTAACCCACACATGTACTCCATCTCTTACCAATGCCACCAAAACAAGTTTGAACAAAATCTGACATACGGTGGCAGAGATATTCACATTTGAAGAAACTTGTGAATATTTATGAGATTAGCACTAAAACCAAAGAGATCATCTACTCACCATGGGCAATCTATGTGCCAAGTATGACATCAATCCACCATACCACTCACTGCTCCTGCTGAGATAAAGTGTTTACAAGCTTTGTCACTCACACACACACAAAAGCACGCACCAGACACGCACACACACGTACAATGTTGGCCAATTTGCTAGTGGTGGTTCGTGACGTCACGGACTACCATGCGCATCAAAACAAAAGAATATCGCCAGTATGGATTTAGTCCCTGATGTTACATGCGAGTCACGGACTACCAAGATGTCGGCTCAGCGCATGCGCAATTGGCTGGAGAATATCCCGTATTGATGACACACATTTTATGATTTTATGCGGACAACCGATGACATGGAAATTTTGACACACGATCATATCGATGACACACAGAACAACCGATGACCTGAACTCGCTGAATACACTCTTTTTTCTTCTCCTCGAATCCTATCTAATCGATGACCAGTACCCTATGTAAAAACGACTGAACTAGAAAGGCTAATAAGCGCCTCCACGGCATAGTGCTAGTGCTTAAACAACCGAGGACGTCATCGGTTGGCGTGTCGCCACTTGTATGGTGTACATCTAATGGAAAGTCATCGGTTGTAAGGGGAAGACAAGAGCACATACACGCACGCAAACACACATACACACGCAGTCGTGACCGCATAGATTACTTTGGACTGCGGTAAGCAATACAAATGTAAGCAAAAAGGTCAGTGATACAATTTCAAGTAACAAGGTGATGAGTAGGGGGCCGAAAGTCAGCTCAAACCTTTGGATCCCCCCCCCCCCCCATCATCTACCTATCGCATATAGTAGATCATTATCAATGTCGCCTCCGAATCAGTTCCAACTACACACATACTTCTACTTTTAACTGGCAGGTAACATCATTCCCATGTCGATATAGGATTTCTTTGGAATTCCAATATAGCATGTCGGTATACTTACAACGTATTTTTTGACAACCTATAAACTCCGTGCAGGCCATTAGGCCACTCCCTTTCGACACACAGACTCGGACCTGTAAAAAGTATATGGTTAACAATTTGAGCCACCACCATCTCCTTTAACACCTGCAGCGACAGAAGTTTCGATGTAAGGGGGGGGGGGGGCGGATTTCAAACGGCGGGCACATTCCACTTTGAGGAACATTTCAATGGAAAAAAGACAAGCTGTGCGGCATGGCAAGGGAAATATTTCACAAAAGTGGGGTGTGCTGGGCGCCTGTCCCGCTGCCCCCCCCCCCCATTT
>JAODUJ010714864.1:0-13696 GCA_027564615.1 Psolus chitonoides | reverse complement strand
ATCACCCATACATATACTACACCTCCTACCAATACCACCAAACCAAGTTTCATCAAAATCGGACATACAGTTGCGGATATATCAACAATTAAATAAATTCACTCCAAGCCCTGCCCACTCATTAATATTCATGGATCAGCACTACAATAAATAGGTTAATCTACTCACTATGGGTAACCTAACCACCAAGTTTGAGACTGATCCAAGTTACCATCATTAAATTTGACTGATTACGAGCTAACTTTGGTAAAATTAGGTTTGTAGCCATATTGTAGCCATTGGAAGTCCGTACTGTAGGTTAATTGGATTTTTTCAACTAATGTAACTCCTGTATTATCCTTTAAACAGCCAGTATTGTTAAATGTTAACAATGTGTTTTGTTACTGTTGTATTAACCCTTATCATGCTGAGCGTTCCGAACTCAGCAGGCACGTCTCAACTAGTTCACGCGATCCTCGAAGCTGCGTAGCTACCGGAGTTGCTCGACCATGTGAAGTGCCTCGGGCGGGTGCCACTGTTACGTAACCTCCTGGAATGTACGAACAATAGCACTGACTGACACCTGTTTCCTGCTTATGAAGGCCCCTGGTGGGATACCCTACCTCCTGCATGATAACGGTTATTGAGCGATGTCTGTGTCAATGTTCGTTATGTGAGTAAGGGGAGAGCGCCATCCATATCATGGAGCATCCTCTCGCAGTATTGTTCGGGATGGAAGTGAAAAATTGTGCCCTTGTATCTATCCATTATCATGCTGAGCGATTCAAACTCAGCAGTCATGTCTTCACTAGTTCATGCGGTCCTCAAAGCTGTACAGCTACCGGAGTTGCTCGACCATGTGAAGTGCCTCGGGCGGGTGCCACTGTTACGTAACTACTGGAATGTATGAACAATGGCACTGACTGACACCCGTTTCCTGTTCTGAAGGACCCCCGGGCGGGATGCCCCGCCTCCTGCATGATAACAGCTAGTCCTTGTCACCTTGATATCATGAACGATTGACCAAATTCTTTCTCATATTGTTGAACCAAAGTTTCCAACTAGAAACTCATAATTTTGACATTCTGAGAGTTCGAAAAAAAACTATTTATTACCTTTGTTCGACTGGACTTCTGAGAGCGGCGCTCTCATCGAGGTGGGAGCGAACCTGGGAGTTGTGGTTAGGCAGGAGGTGGGAAGCTTGGTGGGCAGGTACCCGCTTGTGAAAAAGTTGTCGGCGAGGATGCCGTCCATGTTGGGCCTCTTCGTGGGGTCCTTCTGCAGGAGTCTGGTGATGAGGGCCCGGGAGGTTGCAGAGATGCTGCTTGGTATGTGGTAGTCGTTGCTCCGGATCCTCTGGTAGGTCTCCTTCAGAGAGGTGGTCTCAAAGGGGGGTTTTCCCACCAGCATGGTGTACCTGCAAAATTGATAAAATGACAATCAGTGGGAATACTTACACAAAGATTATCAGGGAGATGGTAAAGGGGGGCTTCCCCAACAGCATGGAGTACCGGCAAAATTGATAATGTGACAGGTCAGTGGGAATACAATACAAGGATCCTTCTGTGTGGTCTCCAAAAATGGTTTTCTCAGAAGCATTTTCTTTTAGCAGAACTGCAGGTCCAAGAATGCCAGAGTATAAAATAAAAAATAAAAAAAGTTTGACAAGGGATGGAGTGATATAGAATGCGCACCATTGCAGGCTCCCCAAAACTAGTAGTCTAGTAGCCTCTGATTGAATGAAAAAGGTATCTAAACAGTCTGAAATTACCATGAATATTCACAAAAAATATATTTCATGAGAACACAGAAGCTCAAGCCTGTAAAACAACATGACAGCAGGAATACAATACAGAGGTCATCAGCGATGTGGTCTCAGAAGATGGCTTTCCCAAAAGCATTTTTATTTACCCAAACTGCAAATTTAGACACAAGCCAAAGCTTTCAGGAAAAAAAGTTGACACGTGATTCACTGCTACCCCGAACGGAAGCCATTGCGGGCTCCCCGAAACATTTTTATTCACCCAAACTGTAAATTACAGATTGTGCTCAAAATTGAGGAAATCAGCCTAGAACTGTCGGACTTGTCCATGAAAACAAAAAGCCTTTATAATTACTGTACTCACATGATGCACCCAAGAGACCAGGTGTCAACCTCAAAACTGTGGCCTTTCTTCAAGAGGACCTCAGGCGCAATGTAGTTAGGGGTACCACAAAGTGTCCTGCAGCAAAGAAACAAATTATTGAAGAATTATTACAGTGGCACATCGCATTTCTTTTAGTATTTTAAATTGTTTGGAGCATGTCAATAATGTTCATCAGTATAAAATAGTACAGCAAGTTATCTTTGCTGTGTTTGATTAGTCTGCCAATAATAACATCCGAGTTTGCTCCTCCTTCCAACATATTTTGAAATTAATTTCGATTTAATTACCTTCAATGATTCTCATTTCCCCTCAAATTGTTCCAAAGAGAAAGGGAAATGAGGAACCGATTTCAATTTTTGTGGGCCACAAAAATTGGCTGCTTCTTACAAACATGTCCATCGTACTTAGTAACAATTCCATGCACCCAGATTTATTGTAATCACACAGATATTCATCCACCAGATCAGAATGAACTCAGTACATTGTGCGAGCATATTAAAACGTATGCTGTGCGCTGGCAAGAATCATATTACTCAATCCTGGCACACGTTCAGTAGTAGGCCTGGATTTTGCCCGAATGCCTTTTTTCTTGAGTCTTGACTGCCCGTGTTGGACTATAAATAGCTAGTGTTTACTACTTTCCCAAAATAACGACACATGTTATAGGCTAGACTCATTCTGAGTGTATTATCTGTGTTAGTATTTCAACATATTGGTGGAAGGGCCTTTGGATCGTAATTCGAAAAGTTTGCGAATATTACTCCAAATCCATCGATTGCGCTCGATATTCAACATATTATTCATGAGACCTGTACTTCAGTCAATCACTCAATGATTAGGTAATAATTGTCAGATTAAATTACAAATATATGCTGGGGTGTCATTCCCACACTAAAGCAGGCGTGTGCAACCTACGGCTCGGAGACATATGCGGCCCGTGGCTTCCTCTATTTCAACCAGCAAAGCAGTATTAAATTTGCCCTATCTGCGGCCCTTGTTATTTGACCACAATTTAGAGATTTTGAACATGAATTAACTTCAAAAGTTTGCAAATTATGGCACCATTTTGCATCTAAGCACTCATCAACTACAAGGAATATTGGACGCTGCCCTTCCCCTTACACCCTTCCCCATTTCCTGCCACGATGCAGCCCCTCATGTTCAGATCACAGAAATTGGCCCAGTGGTCAAAAAGGTTGAACACGCCTGGGCCTCCTTCCATTACTGCCGCATTAAATTGAAGCCTTCAGCACACAGCTCCACTTACTTGGAGTGGCAATAACTGAGACGCAGCTCACACCCGGCCTTTTTGTTCTTTGCATTCATTGCAAGGTCACGCCCCAGCAGCCCATGCTCGAAATTGTGAAGGTGAAGAGGTGGGTATCTTTCACACCCTATATGCGCAAGAGGGTTAATCCTCCTCAACATCACAACCAATGAACTCACTTTTTCCTTTCACCTTCAAACTCCTCACGTGTTGCCAATCCAAAATCACCAATTTTAATGTTCATCTCATCGTCAATGAATAAGTTTCCTAATTTCAGGTCCCTGTGTATTACCTATCAGTGCAAGAGAAAGAAAATAGGGGTTAGGGTGTCAAATAATGTTATTTTTTTACATGACGTGCAATACAAGCCTCCCTCCAACACAAAACAAAATTAGGCTACTATAGAGGAGGAAATTCCAGTTGACCTTAGTACAGTTGTAAATTACCCCGATGGTGGAGTGGGACTACTTACAAAGAAGCGATACCTACCTCCTAGGATACCTACTATTGCAATTTTGGCGCTGCGCCCAAAATTATCACCAAATTTGTACCACCGAACTTTCAACCACCCGCCAGTCAGTGGAGCCCGGTGTCGGTTATTCCATAACATCTATATGCATGGGTGGGAATAAGCCAGCATCAGGGCAAGGCAATTTCTCTTCAGGTTTTAAGGGCACTTTATGCATCTTGAAGGGCACCAAGGCCAAATGGTACAGTTTGTGTTAACTACTGTATGCTAGGTTGTATTTTATGAGGAAGGGCACGACCGCCAATTGGCCTTGAAAAATGTGTCATTTTGTAGGGCACTAAGGCCATTGCCAAAAAAATGAAGGCCATGGCCTCCGTTTAATCCCAGCCCTGTAACAGTATATGAATTCCCTCCGACGAAGTGGGGAGGCGGGCGGGACCCAGAAGGTAGGTATCGCTTCTTCGTAACTATCCTCACTCCCCCAGTATGGTAACTTACAGCAGAAGCTTCCCTACCTTTCTGGGATACCTACTATTGCGAGTATACCGACCCCGGCAGTGGGAATCGGCGGGAGAAATCAATTAATTACTGACGGGTTGAAGATGACCGACCTCTTGTCCATCTTCGCTCCTCTAAAGACCCTCTCTGGGAGGAACCCGCGCTGTCCCACAAAAAGCTGAAGACACCAAGCGTATATCTCTGGCTAGAACATCCCAGTGGTAGCAGCTTGTGAAAGTATTGGGTGTCTTCCATGCCGTCGCTGGGAGGAATTCCGCTATGGGGACCCACCGGAAGAAGAGTGCCCAGGACAAGCGTGCACCTCATGTGCCCTCGCCCGGTGCCCCCCTGGGTAGGGTCTCTCTATGCCTCGCACTATCCATCTTGAGATGGTGTCCTCAGAGGCGCGGGAATGAGGCCGACGCGACGTAACATAAAGCAGAGGGTGTGTGCAAGCAATGTACCACTTCAGCGCTCAGACCAGACACCGGACTGATCCAAAGCAATGAAAATGAGCGCTGAGAGGAAGTCCGCCTACTGAGTCTTTGTGCGAAAACTAGGGTCCAGAACCATGCAAACCCTGTGAGGCTCGAAGCGCATGTGGTTCGGCTCTGTGGTGAGCGCATGGAGCGTGCTTTCCCTAGCTGAGGCCACTGTGAGTAGGAAAGCTGTCTTGATAGATAGTTCCATCTTGGAGCTCGAGCCAAGAGGCTCAAAGGGGGGGGGGCGCACTAGGGTCCCAGATTGGTACCAGACTGCGGACCAGGGGACGCTTAAGTGCCATGGCCCACAGCAGCATATTCAGGAACTCCGCTGTGGAGACCAAGCTGCTGTACAAAACTCACAAATAGTGTTAACCTGACGAGTTGAAGAGGGAGGTCGGCGACGTCACGGATAGGCGCAGAGGTTGGAGAAACCTCTCGACCACTACTACACCATGAGTCGCGCGGAATACAGGTGCCAAGGTGGAATCCTGTCTACCCTGGGCTGCGAGCGTGGCAGCCTCCTCCGAAAAGCCCTCCTCTCCGAGAGCTGAATTGACAGCCTCCATGCAGGCGGATGGGAGAGGAGATCCTGTTGCACCGGAAGAAGAAGTGGGAAGTCCACCAGAAGGGACAGCAGTTCTGGAACCAGGGGCTCAAAGGGGGGCACTAGGACCCACTTCATGTCCCAGGATGGGACCAGACTGCGGACCCGGGGACGCTTAAGTGCCATGGCCCGCAGCAGCATATTCAGGGACTCGGCTGTGGAGACCGAACTGCCATCTGTGGAACCTGTATGTACAGCTGCGGTCGCTGTACAAAACCCACGAATGGTGTTAACCTGACAACACCGAGTTGGAGAGGGAGGTTGGCAACATCAGGGATAGACGCAGAGGTTGGAGAAACCTTTCGACCATTACACCATTCTCAATACAGAGTCGGGAAAAATACAGGCGTAAAGTGGAATCCTATCTACACTGGGCGGCGAGCGTGGCAGCCTCCTCCGAAAAGCCCTCCTCTCTGAGAGCTGACTTGACAGCCTCCATGCAGTCAGCTGGAGTACCTCCGGATGTAGACCCCTCCCTGCACCAGAAGGGACAGCAGTTCCGGGAACCAGGCTTGGGATAGCCAGAATGGAGCTAGGGGTATCAATCTGCACCATGCCGCTGCGGCCTTGACAAGGGTTCTGGCGACTAAGCGCGAACAAGGGAGGGCCATACCTGTCCACATAGCGCCGGTCGAGGGACAGCCCGCCTGTTGCCCACACTCCTGTGTTTCCACATTTCCAAAACTAGGGCTAGCTCTATTCAGAATGTTTTTGATATAGACTTGTATGTAGCCTAGGGACATAGTGTCAGAGAACAACAGGCACGCGTCGTCGGTTCTCGAACACTACTTTTTTGCTAGTGAACTCACTTCTGTGCAGGTAGACAAAAACAAAAACACCTTTTTATTAGCTAACCATTTGCATACATTTATTCAAGTTCTTCGTGTTACATGTCATGTTGTTACAAAGTAAACCAAACAGTTATAGAAACAAACAAACAACAGTTTATAATATTTGTCAAGTGTCAAGTTCTAATTTACGTTGATAGATATCACGATTATCGATCGTGACAGCCCTAGTTTGACGTCGTAGAATTGCTTCAATTAGGTCTTCAACTTTTCTAAATTTGAAAAACTTGATAACTACAGAACTAAACACGATTTTTGAATGCAGTTTTTGGTAAAGAACTTATGATTGCTCTACAATATATAACTTCAAAAGTTCAGCCTTCAGTTCTCCTTGAATTCAGCGCAAGTGTACATACCTTTGTATCATGCATGTATTTGACACCTAGTACAATCTGCTTTATGAAGTACCTCGTCTCTGGCTCTGTTATCGCTTTCCTTCGTTTGTGCAGTTCCATCAGTGACTATATGCAAAGAGAAAATACAACAAAATGTAATGGACTACTTCAGAGGCGTGGCCTAAAAGAAGACCGTTGACAGAAAAGCAATTATCAAATTTATGAGTAAACTGAGCGTAGTTTTCCCAAAACTTTTCTTGGCCGGGTAAGAAAAGCTGGAAATTGGACCCAAGCAAGGCTCGAAATAAGAACTTTTGTTTCCGGGCAAGTAGCCCCCGGTTACCGGGGATTTTGGTGAAACCAGGGGCCACTTTCAAATAGCCATGTGGGGTGAATTACATTAAATTAAGCTGCCCCCCAACACCCCTCTCCCCCTCCAACAAGGTTGCACCATGATAGACCTGGTAAACACTGCCAAAAGTGGCCCACCAATCACTAAAACCCCACCTTTTCCCTTCCAAAAAACAAATGGATATGCCCAATGCCTATTTATCAAGTTGCCAAACAATTAGTTCCTTCCACCAAGGATTTACCTACTTTATTGATGTCACCTTTTCTAGCAACCCATCCACAAAAAAAATCCTGAAATACTTTACATGATGGAATGCAGTCAGCCAGGTGTTTCAATCACTGTGAATTATGGCCATAATTGGGACTGAGGTTGACCTAACATAATAAAATGATGACAGGGTAAAGCTCTGGGGCCCACTAAAGGTTTCTATAGGAGCTCCTGCATCCTGTTACACACTATAAAAAAAAAATGGTTACAATGAATATGTGACATTTGTGCAGCATAAAATGTAAACAGATAAATATTTGTTTCTGTGATGTGTACAAGCGAGTTAACAAGAATTAATAACCTACAGTATTTTGTTTATAATGGGCGCTGCTTGAGGAATGAAAGTGGCCCCTGGCTTGACTGATTTGGAACTTAACGGGCGCTCTTTGACCTGTTCTGGGCGCCAAATGACCCCTGGCGCCCGCTTATTTTGAGCCTTGCCTACGAGCCTTTGCATTTATAAGGCGTCTCTCCCTCTTTGACTCGCAAGACTGTTTTTGGTAGCAGCGGCCACAGCCAGACAGAGCAGCTGTCTTGAGGCTCTCTCCACCAAGCCGGGACTCATTAGGTTTGAGGTTGGAACTCTCTCCCTTGAGTGGGAAGATAGGTTCTAGCTGGTGTCCAGTCAGAGCCCTGAAATGGTATTTGAGCATGACCAGGGACAGTCTATGCTGGTTAAGTAATGGTGGCAAGTATTATTAGGGGAAGTGAATTCCCCAAAACTTACTGTTTTGGGTATTCACGAGCTACAATACTCACCCCATGTGACTCCCACCATTCCCCCCTGCTAGGGTTAGGACGCTTAGCCGCGCCCCCGCTCTTACTAGGGGCTTAGGCTTTAATGGGTAAGCATCAAGCAATTTCCTGGGGTGGTTTAGGTTTCCAAAGAATTGCTCTATGTTCCACCTGCCAGTTTCTAGGCTAGTGAAGTTCAGTCTTTCCTTCCTTCTTTGGCCATCCGCCTCTGCCAGTAAGTCTGAGCTAGGTGTTGTCACCGACTCACTAGCTATTTTCAAGTTGCCAATTCCTATTTGCTCAGTTCAGGTGGGTGGCATTGGGTGCTACATGGGTGAAAGATTCCGTTTATTAGTAGCAGGCGGGTCAAATATGCAGTTTAGAAGTCACATGGGGTAAGTATTGTAGCTTCCCAAAAAATTCCCAAAACAGTCAGTTTTGGGGGGTCGGCAGATATGACTCAGTGTTTGCTACTGTACAATGACAGTTCATATATTGATTTGTGATTAAAAGGCTGTTCAGAAGTGATGATGAATCTTTGAAATATTATACTGTTATTTATTCAGGCACCCTGACAAAAACAGTGATCCTGAGGCAGGGGACCGGTTCATAGAAATCCAGCAGTCTTATGAGGTAGAGTACTTTGAATTTATTTGAAAACTGAGAAGTACAGACTTATTCATAAACCCTAACATTATTTCCCAACTAAATGTGTGAAAAGCAAATTAATAGAACATTTTGATACTACACATGAACGTTGCATTCTGGGATATCAGCTCCTAAATCAATTTAAGTCGGTACAACCAGTTTTGCCACTCTTTATTCTTGTGTGAGGGCATGTAACATGCAGTATATAAAGTTATTGGTTCAGAGTGCTGTGTAATGAAGGCAAGCGATAGGAAGAAAATTGAGTCGTTTGAATTGGTGTATTATCGCCGCATATCAAGGATTAGCTGGGTTCATAGAAGACAAATGAGTTTGTTTTACAGAAAATTGGACAAACAATAAGACTCCTCAATGAAATTGACAAAAGTAAATTGAGCTACATACAGTAGGACACGTGGCCAGAAGTAGCGGGCTAGAAAAGGACATTTTGTTTGGTATGACACAGGGAAGTAGAAAAAGGTATGCAGAAAACTAGATTTTCTGACAATGTCAGGGACATCACAGGAACTAATAACTTGGATTTTAAGACACATGCAAAATAGAGAAGATGGAGCAGGCTCATTCAAAATATCACGGCAGATCAGCAAAGATCCATCCGTCTAATGATGATGATGCTTCAACTGGCCAAGATTGTGTCGAATGAGTTGTTGTGTATAGTGCCTATTTTGAAATCTGTAGACGGGTCACACAGGTCAAATGTCAACTGTTATGGGAGCTTTACTAATGAACTGGCCTATTCAGACCTGCTGTAAATTGTTCATTATTAAAGATCAGACCTGTGGAATATGTCAAATCTTGTTAGTAAGGAGGTCGCAATCTATAGCTAATTGCTGCGTTTGGTTGCAAGCTCGATTGGATCTCGGAAGCTGCGGCCAACGTTTGTTACTAACGAACGAACTGATTAAGCTTCCTACTTGTAGGCTAGGATCATGCTTTCGGTAGGAGAGACATGAACGTTACTAATGCTGCCTGTAGCTCAAAATGCTACTGAGAACAATTTTTGGACAATATTTTTTGAAACTTTATCTCAGATTGAAGCTTTGCCAGTTGCGTTACCCACCCTTGCAAATCTTTTAAAGTGAAAGGTTATAAATTGTAACAACTACTATCCACGATTGTCGTCTCCCTTCTCCAAAAAATGCTAAATAATGTAACAGATCAATTTGAATTGAACCCATTAAGGCTATAAACAAGGCTCAAAATAAACAGGGCCCAGGGGCCATTCACAGTAGCCCCTGGTCAGCCTCAAAGTGACTCTTGGTTCGACTAGAATGTTTAAGAACCAGGGGTCACTTTCAATAGAGTGTGGCCCCTGGCCTTCCTAAACCTAATTTCACAGAAAGCCAGCAATTTTCGCCCAAGCCAAATCAGCAATAATCTCCATATCCAGTTATAACATATTTGGAACTAAATTTGCATTTCCGAATTCACCCAGGGTATACATATCAGTTTACACATTTGTAAACTGGCCCTTGGTCAATCCCAAGTGACCCCTTGGTTCATTCAACCAGAATGTCAATGAAACAGGGGACACTTTTGACAGAAAGTAGCCCCTGGTCCTCCAAATCTTATATTTACCCTTGGTTATACATAATTTCAAACTACACAACCAAACCATTTGGAGCTCAGTGAGTTTGTACAATTTCAACTGAAATGAGGAGAGTAAAATGTTGATATTTGTTAATGAGACTATTTAATAACAACAGACATTCTCAAAAATATCTGAATTTGATTTATTTTAAGAAAATATTTCTGCATGGAGAAGTCTCTAATAAATAGTGTCCTTTAGGGGGGTTCCAAGGGGAGTTTTTTTTCTATGAAGTGCCTAGATGTGATAAAACTGATATGGTGCAATATTTACAGACCTGTACAGCCTATAATAAATTTGATTCATACAAAAAATGTACATAAAACAGCTAGGGCGTCAATTTCTTCTTCATATTGGAGAGGGGCCATTGATGATTTTTTCAAATGTTTTGCCCACTTGGATGTAGGTCTGCATAGGCAGTGCTGCCCCGGTTGGGGTCCAGGGGCTTAGCCCCTAGAAGCCGGGCATTGTGGATTTGTGGTGCATTCTAGTGGTCTCAGATCATCTAATTTAAACCCATATAATCACTGTATAAGCTGACTCTTGAAACATACATGGATAAGGAGCAGGGTAGGAAATAGACGGGGCTCAGGGTGATTAGCCCTCCAAACCTGTAAAATAGCCCCCCAGAGAGGAGCTAGAATAGCAAAATTGCCCATATGTTTCAGTGTAGGGCAGAGTATTTCAAAGGCAAATAACAGCTAATCAGTCCAAAAAGAGCCCCCCTCAGCAAAAAACTAATTCCTACCCTGAGGAGAAGACCGAAAACACATGCGCATGTAGTGCGCTGACAATTTGTTGGCCATACATGTATTTTGCATGAAATACCACTTTCTTGGTAAAAACAACCCAAACGATTTCCTATCACTCTTTCAGACAATCTCAAAGTCTGGTAGAAAGGGGGAGGGGGGGGGCAAGCGCCCCCGCTTTCCCCACTGTGATCCCACCTCTGCCTACAATTGTAGTATTGTTTGAGCTATAGGATGAAAATTTGGCAACACACTCCTTGAAACAGCCAAAATTCAATTTGCTTTGCTCTGACAGATTCTCTCAGATGAAAATAAGCGGTCCCAGTTTGACCGGTACGGCTACGTGGATGATGAAAAACGCCAGCAGGGGGCCAACACGAACATGTTCCGGGGATTCCAATTCCCTGGTGGAGGAAGCTATTCCTTCAAGTTTTCATCTCAAGGAGGGGGTCAAAGGTCACAGCATTCCAGGGTCACCCTACGAAAGCTTGAGGGGGAGATATTTCCAGAGAGTTACTCCAAGCCATTTGTCCTCCTCCTGACGGGGGATTGGTGTTTCAGCTGTATTAGAGTAGAGGGTATCTGGGATCAGATCAGTACAGAATTGGAGACTGCAGGTAAGCAATATCTTCCAGATGTTTAATGCTATTATAAAGTCTTCATCTCAAGAGTGTAAGCAATATGCTCGCAGATGACTGCATCGGCCAGACATATTCACACAGGCAGGGATGTAGCTAGAGAAAAGTTAGTGCCGGCTAATTTCACCAGGCAAGTGAGTGGCACTTCAGAAAGAACCCGGATTTTTTTGGGCCATCCTGGGGATTTGCGGAGATTCGCGGGCTCTCCAGAACCAAATATTGTAGGTTTAGAGTCTTTTACTAAAAAAAAATTCACTCTACATACTTGTGTGAGGGATTCAAACAGCACTGCTGCCATTTTGGCACTCTCAACACCAAAAGAGAGAAAAAAAAATGGTGTCTCCGTTGGCAGGGTGTTATCTGGCCAATTTTGGCGCCCAATGCCGGTCGGTAATGGCTAGTGCCGGCAGCGCCGACCGGCGTGGCTACATCCCTGCTCCCAGGAGAGACGACAACGTGACACGCTGTATAGTTAGTCGGGAGTGAACCGCTTGGAATGTGCATGTTAGTACTGCAGGTTTCCTTTGACCAGGGGTCTAATGCAGTGTTACTCAAACTTTTTGGCCCAGGGGACCACTTTCTATCCCATGCAAAATTTCTCGGACCACCTCACATCCAGAATGTTCCAATATCATTAATTAGGCCTATACATAGCCCAAACAGTGGCAGACCACTTATTGATTCGCAGACCACGGGTTGCATAACACTGGTCTAATGTAAGGTTGTGGTGTGAGTACGCTGATAGTGTGGTTGCAAGACATGAAAAATGATATTCACATTTAGATTTTAGAAGTGAAGATCATTACTTTGACTCATCGACAGAGACGAACATAGTCTGTATGTATGCGTGTATATATGTCGATGGGTGCATGTGTTCATATATGTCTGTATGCATGTGTGTTTGTATATGTGTTTGTGTGATGTATGTCTGTGTGCATGCATGTGTGTGTGTGTATATTGTATGTATACATGTAAGCATGTATATATGTATCGATGAGTGAAGCTACTTGTAACCAGGGTAACTCGATTATGAAATTTTTTGTACCTAATACTGCTCTCAGTGAGCACATAATCCCATATGTTTTTGATGGAGGTTAAAGGCCTATAGGTACATCTTTCAACTTTATGTATGTTTCTTCGTGGTTCATAAGTTTCATTTTGCCACTTCCACTTTAGTACTCATTGATTGTGTAGGGTAATTGGGGTTGAATGTGATCATTATACATTGGACATTAGGAAGTTAGTGATTAGGAAGAATAAAGGAGTGTGCTATGCGCTAATAAGCACATAATGTTGATCTGTGAATATCTCCTCGGTATCAGTGTTGTAGGACACTTATATCAATGAGATGAAATTGAGTTCCATCCACACATCTTCCATACCTCCTAAGATGCTTTCTGTTTTTCTCCTACAGGGAATGGAAGTCGTTTTTCGTGTAGGCCTTGCAATCCTCCAGCTCAATTATGATATGTTAATACAGTTAGACCTTGAAGAAATGCTTAGGGTAAGTCCACGGCAATGATAGTAAAAATATTCTACATTCATAAGTACATTGTTATTCAAACCTTTTTCATTGGACCTAAATTCCCACCTTCGTCATCTTGGCAGCCCTCTAATGCCAGGTAGTGGTTTGAGGAAACTTGGGTAACACCATCAATTTGGGCAATTTGGCATTTTAGGGAGCATGATGGCCAAGTGGTTATGGCTTGAGTCTTGTGATCCAGGGATTGAGCGTTCGAGCCCTGGTCGGGCTGCCATGTAGTGTCTTTGGGCAAGGCACTTTATCCCGCTTGCTTCTCTCCACCCAGGAGGAAATGGGTACCCATGAGGATAACTTGTAACTATAGTTAGTACTGTATGTGGCTGCTCTTATGGGATGTCCCCCGGGGACGCGTATCTTTTTTTGCAGGACGTATAGGCAATAGGGGGCCTTTAGCACGAATCAAATGCCTGGATTCCGAACATGTGATGCGATTTCAAAAACCAACTTCCGAGTCTTTTCTCCTAGTTTTGACCCCGGATTATGAAAGACCACACTCGATAACCCCTGAAACGCCACCCTAACCCTT
>JAODUJ010713753.1:0-13697 GCA_027564615.1 Psolus chitonoides | reverse complement strand
TATATTAATCCACACAAAATTGACCGTCGAAGCGATAGCGTACTAGGGGAGGCGACCTAACCCACCGTTGCTCCCAGAGCTTTTGTTGTTACATATGTGGATTTGTGATGTACATATGTGATTTAGCAAGGTTCAACAACATGTGTGGCATAAAGTCAACAGTTATGAGCAAGAGTTCGAATAAAATAGCATATGCTAGTTAGGTAGCCTAACATACTAAGTCATCGGGAGCAAGAAAGCTTAGGCTTCATAGACTTCCACACCAAAATGAATCTGAAATATCAATGAATCTCTGGAATATCATGAAATTACTTCAAATTATATGTCTAAAAACACATTTTACCCCATGTTAGGCATGAAAGCAAATTTCAGTCAATTGTTCAAGCAAAAATCGAGCATTTTGAGAAAAGTGGAAACACATTTAAAACACCATATTTGCATACAAATATTATGCAAATTAGCATAATATTGATATTTATGAAAAGCCTAAACATAAAAGCTTTCCATAGAGGTATACTTGTCATTATAACTTATGTTTATATATAATTTTAATTATTCAATTAGTTTATTGATTAGGCAAATGATACGTAACTGTAAATAGGATGGGTTAAGCAGCTACAGATCAACCAATTTCAAAATACCCTAACTAAAAAACTGTATTAAATACGAACCTGCAATTTACATACGTAATGTATATATGTTATATTCGGCCAAATTATTGTAGTAGTTAGTTGGAATTAGATCACGGGTTCGTGACATACCAATAGTAAGGTTTTTATTGGAAATTCACTTTTTGTCCAAAACTTTACAAAAAAATCAGGTTTCTCGTAAATAATTAACATAACTACTATTCATTGAAGCTGTTTGAAATGAACATCAATTGATGAAAAATGTTATTATCCTTGATATGACACCTTATTTGGGGATATCCAACCTTCCGTTAAAAAGATAGATTCCAAAAGCTAAAACAGATCAAAATGGCGGCCATTTTAGACGCCATCTTGTATATCTGGAAAACAATCAGGTTTTGAGCTTTTTATCCAACATGTTATTGTTCCCCATGCAAAACTGAGTCAGAAAAGTCATATGAGAAACGCTCCGAGTGGTATCTACCTCATTTATAGCCTGGTCTTTGCGATGCGATACGCCACGAAGGGTTTATCGGATGGAATGTTCACACTGCATGCGATATTTTTGTCGCAGGCCATTGTAAACAAAATAAACTTTCCTCTGTCTGGAAATGCTTCTCATGCATCACGTGACACATGCATGCCATGTCTCGTCACTATTGATTGGACAAACCTAATATGACGGACTGCGACACAAAATTCGTACGACAAAAGTTTATTTGTTCAAACATACATGCAACACAAATGTCATATCGTATCGCCGTAGTCTGAACGGCCCTTTGACGAGATCATTCGATGACATCAGGCAATCTCAACAGAAAATATTGCTGTATGGAGACATTGCATTTCTGGCTCATTTTGCAAATAAGTTTCTACACAAACCGTTTTTGTACATTGTTTGTTATCATCTGGTAGAACTAGCATATATTTGTAACTTAGCCCGACAATTATTACCTAATCAATGAGTGATTTGAATAATCAATACCTCATGAATAATTTGTTGTTCAAACAAATTATTCATGTTTTTTACTTTTCATCCCGTTATTTATTACTGCTGCGTGTGTACGTGTGTATGTATATGTGTGTGTCTGCGTGTGTGTATGTGACACATAGCTGTTACCACATTAGCTTAGAACTGTATGAGTGGATTGACGTCATAATTGGTACATAAGTTGCCCATGATGAGTAGATAATCCCTATTGATTTTGGTTCTAATCTCATTACTATTTATGAGTAGGCGGGGCTTAGAAGCAATTCCGTAAAATGTCGATATCTCGGTACCCGTATGTCCAATTTTGTTCCAACTGGTTTTTATGACACTAGTAGGAGGTGGGGTACATGTTTAGATCAGTACCGTATTGCATCTCATTGATATTGCTGAGGGGCGGGGCCAACTTTAATTCCGCTGAAAATTGCTCGTAACCATGTGATCTCGGCAGTGATGACGCTATACTTGACATAATATTCATGAGTGGGCGGGGCTTAGAATCAATTCCGTAAAATGTCAATATCTCCGTAACCGTATATATAGGCTTCAAACTTGTTCAAACTTGTTTTGGTGACATTGGTAGGAAGTGGGGTACAGGTTTAGATTAATACCTTATTGTATCTCATTAATATTCATGAGAAGGGGGGGGGGGACTTCAGTTTTGCTGAAAATTGCTTTTACCATGTGATCTCGGCAGTGGCATGGTGGATTGATGTCATACTTGGCACATGGTTTGCCAAGAAGTCATCTAAGGTCAACATAGGTTAACACAGACAACATTGTTACTATCATACCTTTTCAGGGCAAACTTCAATTGAGCTCATACTCGGTGCATGGTCCCTATTGTTCTAGGTTGAGGTCAAAGGTCATCAGAGGTCAACATAGATCAAATAGTTGAAACTTTGTAACCACCATAACTTAGGAGGAAAAACATAAATTGAGCTCATACTTGATATGTGTGTTCGCCATAGTTAGTATATGGTACCTATTTTTGTTGGTCAAGGTCAAAAGTCATTTGAGGTCAACTGGTGTTAAACACTGACAGCCATGTAGGCTGGTTGGAGAAGGGTGGAAGTGGGACAAAATTCTACAAAGCTGTTCTGGTGTCATTGGACGCAGAAACCTGTCCACTATCACATATTAAAACAAAAACTGACAGGATTTTGAAATTATTGATACTTTCATGACTTTTTCACCATTTTCAGTCAAACGATTATGGGGTAGAGGTGAGGATGGCATCAATAATACACTCCTTTTTCAGGAAAATTACACAACAGCTGTTTAAATCACATTGTTATATAGGTGGTATGTTGTGACACACACTTTCGTATTAGATGACCCATGTAAAAGCGCTCCTACCGGAAGTCAGCCATCTTGGATTCCAAGATGGCGACCGAACAGAACATATCTTGTTCAATATTTCGGAAAGTATGATATAGCGAGGATGATAATTTAGGAGGCATTCATCATATTTTAACTGCCAGCAAAGTATACATCCCGAACGCCATCATCATCTTCCTCCTCCAAGGTTGCAACAATCTCCGTGTTGTTGCATGACTCTCCACGGCACTCAGCATAAGCCATCAAACACTTCAGTCCACTCTTCCGATAGGAACATTGATCTGATCTGCAAAGGTTCTTGCCAGTGGACTTGCATGTGCACCGTATGGATCGAAGCACCTTGGTTGGGATAACATCCAGGTCAGTCATTGCAGGGTAAAGAGTGTCGTTTTAGATTATCCAACCCCGTTCGCTTGCTACTGGACTGTCATTAGTTAAATCAGTCCAATTTACAATCTGGAGATGAACTCGCAAGCTATGGTAGTGTGCTGCACTTTCAGTTGGATGCAAGCTTTCTGGCTCAACTCTGTTCGACGTGGCCACCACTAGCCATATACCTTGCATATCGCGGAGATGTCAGTGTATCCTGCTTAGTTCCACCATACAGTAGGCAAGATAGTTTATGTACAGCTCATGAACTTCCTCTACAGCAGATTTTCAGCCAAATGATGTACCTCTAGAGACTTCTTTAACATTTTCATCAGGTGCATCTTTCCATGACCAAAGGTTGCCGAGGTTGTGTCACAGCCACTCCTATCACATATGAAGAGAATGTGCTTCCGGATGATGGCCGGTATAGATGTGATGGCGTCTATCATGCCTCAAACATTTCTGCAGGACGTTTTTGTCTGCCTTCCTATGTGATGAAGATATTGGCCATGCCGTTTTCCCAATGATATAGCAACATCATGAACACTTCGGTATCTTCTGCCATAACTGTGACAGTTTGACCATTGCGTACAAATTCCAGTGCACTTGATACCATCATAGTGTCTGCATCACGGTTATTATCTGACACAATGACTAATAGCCTTGAGGTGCTCCGCTCTGGTCGTTGGCAAAGAACACCTCTTTATCTTGATGTGCTCGTCCGTTTTCAGAGATCACAATAGCTGCTGACACTTTCCCCTTCTGACTACCTCTATGCTCGTGATCTTTGGTGGGGTGCTCTTTATAACCATTAAACAGGACACAACATTTTCCTGACTTTGGTATGAGAAAGGAACTGTACTGCTGCATGACCTCTGCATATGATGAATTTTCTTTCCATCTGATGACATGCATCAGCCAGCCACCATCAATTACGATCACACTTCGGAGTGGAAACTGGGTATCATACTCGAATATAGTGTTGTTCAGCTCCTGTTTGATTGTTCTGCCCAATTCTTACTTGTCTATTTTCCTCATGAATCAGTTATTGAAGAGAGAGGTTGGAACTGCCGTCATTTCGGGTGCTAAATAGGCTACAATGTCCTTATTTGCTTGGTGTGCCAAAGCTGTACAACTGGGGACAATGACAGAAGGATCAATGTAAACAGTTTGTTTGTCCACGTTGACTCCTGGCTTCAGGTGAATCAGCGTATGAATTATCCGCTGCCTCCCAATTGTGTAATTCCCAAAGGACTGATTGTCTACACTTTTCCTCATCTCATTTCCAGCAAGCTCTGTTTCATCGGAATTGTTACCATTGCCATCATTTGCTGCCAAACCACTGGTCAATGATCGAAGTAGCGGGAGGTTTTTCTATCAAATGGATCATGGACATGGAACTACACCAACATTTTCTAACATTGGGGCCCTCCATCACTTAGCATAATGGATGTGCCCTGTTGCAGCGATAAGGTGCACTAATTAGTCACAGTATTCAAATGACCATCCCACATTCCTAGTTTCCCACAACAGATGACATATTTGAGTAATTTTATGTATTCCAAACACTACAGGCAGTGCTTTGCAGTTTGTGATGTCATGCTCAATGTATTCCTGACACGCTCCATGGCTGTGCCGAGAGTGACAAGTTCCGGAGATTCAGCTAAAGCATTCTGGCATAGGACATAACTGACAGTATTTCCAATGCTTACACTTGACTATGATCGAGCAGCATTTTATCTTCAAATATCTCCATGGCCAATAGTTGGCTTCTGAAAGTACCTGTACCATTGGATTTCCCTCATTTGTCCCAGACTCAAAATCTGGATTGATATCTGACACTGTCTTCAATTATCCAACTTGAGGAAGTAATGTTGTGATTACCTTTGTTGTCAATGCTGCCTCAATCAGAAAGAGCCCACGGAGGGATCTTGCAATGGTCTTGTCACTCATCATGTAACTGTATTCGGTCCATATGATTGTTCCAATGCTTCCTCGATTCCCGATACTTTCATCGTCTGGAATACACTTCCACTGGAATACACTTCATCAGGAGATGGAATACCCCTAAACGAAAAACAACTTTAGCCATGCCTTTTGCAGCGATTAATTCCATTGCACAAGCGGTATGCACGTTAGGGCGACTTGCCTAACCTTCAATGTAGTCGTAGAGAAGGGTTGAGTAGATACAAATATCATCACTCGGACTGATATCTCAGAGAGGTAGAATCAGTACATCCGATCCCTTATTGGTTCTCCATCTGGTGATTCGAAGATATGCTGCATGACTCCTTACCAGTTTTGTGCTAGACGCTCTGTCTTATTGAACATCAATTCAGACTGCCAGAGAAGGTTGGAATAGAAGGAAATTGATAATATTAGACAGGAAATGCTGCAATGTCCGTATTGGTTCGAATATGAGAGTTGGCGTTTGGGGACCAAAGAATGGCTTAATTGGTACCACCTTTCTAGTGACGAGTTCACCAACGTTGACTCTTGACTTTCATTCGATACGATTTTTGACACTCGCAGGATGTCTTGTAGAGTACATCGCAATTATTCACATGCCATGATATGTTCCTTTTCCTATAATATATGGATGTTCATGTTATGAACCTGCATTATCGCTATTCCACTGCGTGAAGGTCTGATCCATAGTAGGCATTACTGTGTCGCAGTTTTCACCTTGCACCACAAAGTTTTGGGTTCCTTGCGAAGAAAGAGGAATTTATGCGGTCAGGTTGTCGTATGTATGTATGTGTGTGTGTGTGTCTGTGACGCCACCTTGGGTTCGCGATAACTCAATGACAGATCAACCGATAATTGTTATACTTGGCGTATATATGTATCCTAGCGCGAAGGTGTGTCCTATTGTTTTCGGTGGATATCGAAGGTCGTCTGGGGTCAAGAGAGGCCAAATAATGAAAAACTTGTAGACACCATAACTTGATAGGGAAAACTTCAAATGAGCTCATGATTGGTACGTTTGTTTACCATGCAGAGTAGAACATTTTGCAGGTCATTCAGGGGTCATGGGAAGGGGTGGGGACTGATGTAAATAATGTTTTATTGATATCTCAGTGACCACTGGACCGATTGTCTTGAAATTCATTATGGTAAGTGATGATCACTTTTAGTCGAAGTGACCAGAAGGTCAAAGGTCGAATGTCAGTTCAATCTAAATAACCTCCGACGCCCTTTGCAATTGGTAGGGTGAAAGATGTCCAGGGTATTTGTATAGAGCTTGACTTGCTGTAGGAACTGGGTATATATGGGTTACTAAGCAAGGCGGTTGTCTTAATAAGATTTGGCTGAGCTCACTGTGGAATGTATATGTTTTGAGTAAATGTCCCCATGGGAACTGAGAGCACTCTCTCTCCTAAACATTAGAGCAATGCTTTAGATCTCTGAACGGCATTTGGCATGTGATGGGACTTAACAAAATCTGTAGTGAAAGTCAGGGGTCAATTTTGGGATATGAATATCTCAGTGACACTGGTCCGATTGTCCTGAAACTCACTATGGTAAGGGTCAGGGGTGGTCACTCTCTGGTCTCTCAAAGGTCAAAGGTCAAAGGACAGGTCAAATGTAGATGACCTCCGCTGAACTTCCAATTCAGCAGAGTGGTACATCTTTGAATTCTCTACAACATATCCAAAGGCCAAGCTGAAAGGTCGACTGAAAGTATTTAAAACAAAAAATTAATAATAAAATATGTATTAAGGCAATGCTGGAGATCAACTATAAACTGCATTATGCATGTGCGGGGACTCATAACATTTGAAATGGTGGTCCTATGCACCAGTACAGTTATAATACCATGTAGGTAGAGTGTGCGTAGGGAAGAAGCTGGGGTCGATATTGGTATATCAATAAATCAGTGACCACTGGACCGATTGTCCTGAAACTCACAATAATAAGGGGTGGTCACTGTTCCGGAAAGGTCGAAGGACAGGTCAAATGTACATGACCTCCAATAACCTACAAATATGATATGATGGGGTGGTACATTTTTCATTCTCTACAACATATCCAAAGGTCAAGGTCAAAAACCAACCGGAAGTACCATTATTAACTGTTTGAAAATATTACAATATTCATTAGAGCAATGCTTGAGATCAACTCTAAACTGCATGGCGCAAGTTTGAATAGATAATACCATGAAGGTAGAGTGTGCATGGATTGCGCTCATATTTTGTGTGTAGCCTACACTCCTCTCAGTTTCATGCCATTCAGCAAGGAACCATAGTGCCCATTGGGCTCTTGTTACACAAGGTGACCTCATCATAAGAAACTGAAATGCCAAGTTAAAATAGTTCATCAATAATTTATTGATAAATTGATAAATATCAATATTTCCTGCTAAATCGTATATTAGTTGTATGCAAATCATGATATTTTTTGGAGGTATTTTATTTTTTTCCTCAGAAATGTTATTCACTCGTCGGGCCTAACATGACGTGGAATGTACATTTATTCACTTATGTCGCAGTTACTTGACGTAATTTGAGCATACTTGGAACATTTTTTATCCACAAAATCGTAAATGACTCGGTGTGTAAACTAGTGAATAAGCCTAAGCTCCATTTACTGTACAAACCTACGTTAGACTATATATGACTGCTTTAAACTAGTTAGCGTACAGTTTTTGTTTCTTATCAATTTATTCTGATTAATTCTCGAACACCAATTTTATCATGGGGAATATTTTTTCGGACAGTATCCAGCCAAGTAACAACTAAAATTTAATGTAATTCACCGTTTCTTCCCGCCGATTTTGGAACATGCCGTAGTAAAAATCTTGAGTTGCTAAAAAACATCAGTTGGTAAATACAGTGCCAAAGTTGTCGAACGTTACGGAATGCTTAGATTTTTTTCTCAGCTTTCCAACGATATAAAATTTGTTTGGCTAGGGTAAATGGTTTAGGATTCATGAATTTTCAAATGATATGCTCTGTTCGGCCGCCATCTTGAAATTCAAGATGGCTGCCGGTAGAAGCGCTTTTATATGTGTCATTTAATACGAAAGTGTGTGTCGCAACATATCATTTATCTAACAATGTGATTTAAACAGCTGTTGTGTAATTTTCGTCAAAGAGAAGTATAATAATGATGCTATCCTCACCCCTACGTATCCCATAATTGTTTGACTGAAAATGGTGAAAAATCGTAAAAATATCGATGTCTTGTCATGTCCTGTCTTGTATTGTACTATGCAAACACCAACCAGTGGTTATCAGGACAGCACGCAGCATGTACAAGCGTAACAGAGTGAAAACACCCCGGGTTCACTCTCTAAATTAACACTAACATGTCTATAACTAGAACCTGTGGCAGATGAGAGATGACGATATGGTGCGATAGTTGGTAATTTCAGCAAGTTGTTAATAGCCTTATGAAACAGCTTTATTCGTGAATTAAGCCGTCTTTCCTGTAAAGTAGGCCAGCCAAGTTGTTGAAGAACGGTTGTCACACTAGTTGTACGACGATATTCCTTGCACACAAATCTAGTAGCTTTATATATGAAGAAATATCATCAGGGCCACATTATTCATTTGCATTGAGTGCATTCAAAAGTTTCTTCACACCAGCTTCTGAGATGACCAAGTCTGGTATGGAATGATTTACAGCAGGAGTAGGTAGATATGGCATCACATCAGTATTCTCTTTGGAGAACATGGAACAAATATATTTATTGAGCAGCTCAGCCTTTTCAATAGGAGAGGTGACAGTTAAATTGCCATCAATTAGAGTGCTGATGTTAGACTGGCAGTTACGATTAGACTTAATGAATCTCCAAAAAAGCTTGGAGTTATTACTATCAAAGCTACTACAAATAATGTCATGAAGATAATATTTATATGCAAGCCCAATGCGTCTGTCACGGTCTCTACTGATTTGTTTGTAAAGTACACTGATCGTCAGTAGTATTCGACAGTTTTGCCTTACTATACAGGCGTTGATTTTTCCTGACTTGACGACGTAAACTAGCATTAATCCATAGATGAGAAAATCTTGAGGAAGATATTTTATTGGGCCTAAAATTCTCCATTGCTTGGAACAGCTCTTCTTTGAATAGCATCCATGTGTCCTTGACAGTTATGGGCTGTGGTAATTTAGAAAGCACTTTATCTTAAAAGTTAGACAAATGTTTGGCAATGCCAAATCATTTGAACATGGTTGAAGTCATGCATAATATCAAACAGCATCCGGGTAGGGGTAGGGTAACGACTACAGTTGATAAAAGAAAATCCTGCCAATTTTTCCTCCGCAGGGGGTTAATGGGGATTTTGAATATGTCTTTCACCAAAATCTGGGTTCTCCAAACAGCCTAATGTTACCGCCGTAACGTGATAGGCCAAACTTCAATCGATATCATACATTGTATGTGTGTTCATCATAGTTAGTACATGGTCCCTATTGATTTTGGTTGAAGTCAAAGGCCATCTGATGTCAACAGAGGTCGAACACTAAAAACAACCACCATAACTTGATAGGGCGAACTTCAAATGAGCTCGCACTTGCTACGTGTGTTCATCATAGTTAGTACATGCTCCCTGTTGTTTCTAATTGAGATTACTTGTCATCTGAGGTCAACAGAAGTCAAACCATAAACTCAGGTTTTAAATCTAAAGGCCAAGAATCCCGAAGCCCTCGGCTTCTTTTTTAAGCTGGACACATACTTGATCGTTCTCCACCAATATCGTGCGTCCGTTTAAATGCACAGCAGTTCACACCTAAAACTGACTGACCACGTGTGTTACAACTGCTAATGTAGAAAGCAACAGCTAATATAGTAACAGCAAGCCGTTACAGCTATATTACCTTCATGAGATGGTAGGCAATTTTCGTGACTGAATTAGCTGTTGACCATGTTACATTAGCTGGGGGTCGATTTCGTGACTACGTTAGCTGTTGGTTGTTCTATATTAGGTGGAACCGTTTTTACCACATAAGCTGTTAGTTGTTCTACATTAGCGGGCATTTTACTACATAAGCGGTGGAGTGTGCTACAGTAACGGTTGTTACTACATTAGCTGTTTTCTACATGAGCGGTTGTAACACACGTGTGCAAGTTGTATCATCGTAAGTTTACCAAAATTTCATACCATGGAACGGGCATATTTTCGCTTGTACGCGAACTTTGGACACAAACTTTTCAAGCCTTATGGGAACCATGCTGGGCATGACAAAAAATAATGATTCATTATTTTGTTGATGTTTCCTCTACAGGTCACAGCTTATTAGCAGTACTACCGAAAATAGTCGGCGGTGAACTAAATGAAGTATTTGAACTCAAAAGACCGTTCGTCCCGTTTTCATATGACAGCGTAAGTTTTCTTATTCAGTTGTACATGTATGCACTTTAATTGACATTTAAAGGGAATAGTCCGCCATAAAAAAAGAACACTTTGGACAATTAGGAGGATGGAAAACTAAATTCAAGCGGGAGAGGCTTATTGAAATAACATGTTCACTCATTGAGTTGTTCCAATCATTCAATTTATTTGTTTTCCACAACATGAAAAGTATTCAAATATATAGCAACAAATATATCAAAGTTATAAATAGAGTACATGCTGTAAGTGGACGTGCACTGAAAAAAACCTAGAGGGCTTGTAGAGAGTACACTGTCACGTCTCTAAGAAAACAGGAAAGAACAACTACACATAGGAATTAGGAATTATTGATTTTTGAAATTTATTAAAAATCCTAATATTATTTAACAGCTGGCAGGATTTGTGACAACAAAGTTACACTTAGGCTGTACAGCTGCTCATTTTAAGACAGTCCAGTGGCGTAGCCACGAGGGTATCCAGGGGGTTCAAACACCCCCATGTTCCGAGCGCCCAAATTTGTTATAATGCCATATGCCCAGAAATCACCAGTTTCTTGGAAAAATGTAGCCTACCAATACGACTTCCTGACCCCGACCCCAATTATCATCACAGGAGACACATGGTAGAGTGTACCATTCATGTTATTTATAGTATTCCTTCATTGCATTGCCAATTCGCAGGCTGCTGCAGGCGCGAACCTGCTAACGTCTGATAACATTTATACGGCTGCTCATGATCGTATGTTGTGATTTTCAATAATAACGATACTGCGGTGCAGCAGTGAAACAAGTGCGTCTAGCGGGCTACTTATTACAGAATAGAATATCAGACTATATGTATAAATAATAATAACAACAATAATAATAATAATAATAATAATAATAATAGTTGGCAATAGTCCAATAGCTACGGACATTGCACGGACGCGTGTGTAGACGTTGTTGGCCTCAAATTGTCCATCAAAGTGTCTATTTTCATAGTATCAACATATTATCAAGCTAACGAATGGTACCATTTCGGTATGTATGATATCAATTGATATTAACATTGTTGTAGTTATTTTTCATGTTTTGTATAAGCCTAGAGAGTACATTCATTATATTTTTTAGACGATCGTTTTGTAAGGCGGCACAGTTATTTGGTCTAACCGGCGTAACCGGGCTATTGGCACAATAGAAGTGTTAAAACCTTTATATGCATGTGTCGAATGGACACTTCTATTGTGTCAAATTATTCTACACAACATGTGTAGTTTACACATGCGGGATAGGTGCACTAGTGACCCCGCTAATGTGTGGATTATTACACAACATGTGTACTTTTTTTAGAGTGTATTGCGTTCTTCATGTATCACGTAATTGTGTCAGCCTAAAACAAAATCGCGCATACACGTACAACAAGGTTACACTGTATACGAGGAGGGCAGTGTGACGTCACGTGAAAGACCTCTATAGTAGTGTTTGTTTAAAGAGACTTGTCTTCGCAATTACCGGGCCGACTTACACCGACGACATGCATATGGTATTCGATGTCACACGTTAGCATATTGTCCGGTGCAATGTCTAATCGACACGTGAATACATACTAAGTAGTGCGTACAATACGTCATTCCACATATCCCATGTAACGAAACAACGTATAACGTATGTCATACATTCTTGTCATTCCGGCATGATATGGATAAAATCCGTGGAACTCACTAGCTTAGCCAATAGGAGGGGGGGGGGCAATTTTGACATTTTTTTAACATTCATTGTTTTGCCGGCACATTTGTATACTCGTTGGCACACCCCCCCCCCCCTCCCCGCCACCCACTATCACTTTCCACACCCTAGTAACGCTAATCTGGTTACTCTGGTATAATTTGATGGTATACCCTCTGCGCCGTTCTCTGTTCACTTCTCCAGTCGGCTGACCTGAACTGGAAACGAATATAATTATGCAGAATAGGCTATATAATGAGATAGAAGTTATATTTTGGGCAATATCTAATTTAATCATAGGGGACGAAGGGCTTTTAACGTCATGTTGGGCAGTCATCCATGTAACATTTGGTCAGGACTATTCGACTCTGACCATAATATAGTCGGTACTGAGTACACAACTAGCGTTAGATTATGGATAAGTTCCCCCAAGCAAGAGGTTTCTTGGGGAGGGCGATGTTCCAGCTGTGTGAAAACGGTGCTCAACACACATACACACACACGCACACACACATACATACACCCACGCACACACACACATTGAATGTACGGTGGGACATATGTAGGGGGCATGGCCTCATTCTATGTAGGAATGACCACAGACACACACACACACACACACCATCACACATGCAAACGCACACATCTACATACACATCTACATACACATCTACATGCACATTTACATTGTGGTCTGATCTTGGATGGGAACGATACGCTTCCTTATCCCAGATGAGAAGGGAAACCACATCCTCCTTCATAGTGGCAATCGGCAACGACACAATGGCATATTTATTATATTGAAAAGTGTTATAATGATTTTACTTCAGGAGTTTGGCCATCATCCCACTCCACGAAAAAAGGCAACCCTATAACAACCAACGAACCGTCAGCCTGATCAGCCACCCAAGCAAGATACTCCTACGAGTGATTATAATTACACTTCAACCACAAGCATAAAGAATAATAGCAGAGGAACAAGCAGGATTTAGGAATGGACGCAGCACAGTAGAGCAAATCTTCAATCTCAGGCTACTGAATGAGAAATGCCGTACTGATCGGAAACCACTTTTCCATAACTTCCTCGACTTCAAGAAAGCTTTTGACTGGGTCTGGCAAGATGGAATGTGTGAGATACTCAGGACGTTTATCATGAGCAATGGGGATTGTAAATGTTACCGAGGCCCTGTATCATGAGTCCAGGAGTGCTGTATCAGTGGGAGATTGAATCAGCGATTGGTTCCACACCCGAGTCCGGCAAGGATGTCTGTTATCACCAACATTGTTCAATATATTCCTAGAATATATCATGATGGAAGCTCTTGAT
>JAODUJ010712642.1:0-13698 GCA_027564615.1 Psolus chitonoides | reverse complement strand
CAGAAAATCTCAAACCCCAGAATTTTTGGAAACAACGGAAATCAGATTAGATACCGCTAATCCTTATCACAAATTTCAATAGCTACAAAATGATATATATTTGAGTATTGTAGGGTGTAAGTTCCATGAGCTACGATTTTTCAAATGAACCCCCCAAAACAGGGCCAATTTTATGTCAATTTTGGCCAAAATTTACATTTTTTCAGGTCATTGAGCCAATAGAAGGCTTCTTAGGCTCAGAATGTCTTCTATAATAGTGAGGGGAGTATACAAATCAAAATGGAGCAGTTAGATTTTTTAGAACGAGGAGCCCACTTTTAGCCCAATCTTCAAGGTCAGAAGGTCACGCCATATTCCTCCACAGTGACACCCTCCCCCCCAAAAAACATTTATATGAAAGCCCTATGTCTTCTCTTTCAAATAAGACAATTCCCAGGGCTTTAGGTGGTTGCTATTTCTTTCAGTGAGGTTTTGAAAAGCCTGTGCTAATTTCGGCAAATTTTGCATCCGTGGAAGGTAAAGGGGTAAGAGCAACAAGACTCAAGAAAAAAGAAGCAGCTAGTACAGGTAAATGGAACTATGGATGACCTCAGTTAGAGTAACACCTAACCATAGATGCATTCAATATGGACTGTTACACTATATTATGGCAAATTCCACTGCCGTAAATGCAGTCAATGTAAGTAACTCACTGAAGGAACCGGTCAGTGGTACAATGGTTTCGGGCTTCAATCAATCTCAATATTTCAAGAAATTCTACATATTGTAGGACAATTAGACTATCAATGCAATTTAAAAATGTTACCTTCGACCATACCCGCCAAGTGGAGATCCGGTGCAATAAATAATGATCTGGAGCATCTCAATGTACAATATAAACATTTTTTGGTATGAAATTCCACCACTTTTCAAATAATTAAACTTAACAAGGTAAAAATAAAATTGCAGGAATAATAACAATGTGTGAGTGACACACTTCAAAAATCTTTTTTGAACAATTTGGAAAGATTTAACTTCAGACAGGTCTCTTCAAGGACCATAAAAAAGGGTTTCCCCCCGGCCTTAATATGAAATGTAATACAATTTTTAAATGTAACAAAATAAAAAACCTTCACTAAGAGACAAGCAAGCTGCAGAGAGGTGAAGGTGCTCACTTGGCAAATGAATGGGTATGGATATACCATCCTCAGTGGCCAAAAAATAATGTTTTTTGAAACAGTATTCCATCTTTTTGATTTCGTCAATTCCCATTGTACAAGCGACTAATAATTTAACGGGAAGTTACAGTTGTTGCATCCTCGAGCTAACAACCGCAAATTGAATTTCATTTGGTTGGACAAACATGTTAGATAACACTTTAATATAGAAATATATCACTGAAGACCCAATTTGAGTTGAAAATACAGAAACAATGTACTTTGGTAACATTTAATCCATTTACTAGATAAGTATGTACAAAGCAAGAGTGTTGACAAAGGGGAGAATTAAGATGTTTTCACTGGTTGGTATTTTTCATCCTATTTATTTCACAGATCATACTTTGGTGTATTTGATACCAAATTAAGCAATGAAAGTCTCCAAGTACAATTTTGTTGAATTTCATTATAAATTCAGATTGGGTCTCCAGGGAATTTACAAATAATAAATATTTTATATTGAGAGAGGAAAATTTGGTAAATTGAATTGAGTACAGGTTGGCAATGAACCCAAAATGCATCCATTGTTTATATGACACATTTTATATTTTTACAAGTCAAGATCACTGTCATACATGGTTATGGTGAGGGTGTACTCCCCAACGATTTTTGTTTATTTGGGGAAAAAATTTGACTTTGTACATGCAAATTTACAACTGAATTTTAACATGATAGCATAGTGTGAACTGGGTAATAAAATTTTCTGTAAACGTATTTTTGTCAATATAAATTAATTTAAATGGAGAATTATCATTTTTAAAGTATGTGATAGGTTGAATACTATCCACTGTTATATCCCACCTAGTTGTGTGAAGTGTAAATATCATTGATGAATAAATTTATATACTTTCTAAAAAGATATTTTGAAAATTATAATGACAAAAGTACAATGTGTTGAAAATCCAATTGCAATAGCATTTTCGGTTGTTGAACATCTGGCAACATCAAAAGTGATATCATCATGACATATAGGCTGATTTTTTGGATATATGCTTTGTATCATACCATCATTTTTTCAAATGTCTTTTTGCACATGCAGTGGCATATTAAGCTGACAAGTGTGTTAGTGTGTGGGGGAGGGGGGGGGGTTGGTTATCAGAAATACAATTTCCCCCCGAATCAGAATAAAGGTTGTTAAAACTAACAAAACCATTGTCATGTAATTCCTACATCAATGTTCTGTCTTCAATACCCTATAAACTGGAAGGATTAGCAAGACCAGCAGCTTGTCCAAGCAGGTGTCAATCTGTACACGTATTCTAGCACAAGCATAAAATCACATAATGTATGCTTTTTCATAAGAATCAAATACAATCCTACAACTGAGACCTGAGAGGCTGAAGTTTGATTTGGATTCTACCAATTGTATCACATGAATGATTACACACCTGCCCATGAAGAAAGAAGCTCCTCTCTTTGCAGGGCCAAAATGCGTAATGATCCGATCAGGTGTGTAATATCCTATTATATGCCATAGAGCGTCACGTCATGGTTATGATATATGAATAAACATACCTTCAAGACTAAATTTAATAGGTGGGCAGATTGGAGATAATACACAGTTCAAGGGATGATAAACCTGTTACTCTGCGGCAGTATCCTGCAGCCCATGCGGTTTGACTGCAGTGGACTTATCTGGGGATTATCTTTCTTTTGTATTCCCTCCATGAGGCATTTATTAGAGCTCTAGTATACACTACTGGCTGTCGTGTAGTGGCTATAGCGCTCGCCTCGCATGCTGAAGTCGCAGTCACCACTCGGACGTGTAACCGGAAGTTATCTATGTCCACCCAGCAGTGGAACCTGGGGAGGAAAGGCGGCGAGGAAAAGAACTGCTCATCCTACCAGCTATGCCGTTGGGCACGACATGTCTCTGTAATTGGACATGACACCGAAAGCTCTGTCTGAGCATCTGTTGTTCTAACAGTAGACCAATTCCATAGAATTAGAAAAAATTAGAGAACGTTAACACAGTAATGGCTCATATACTTAATGAGTGTTCCCAACTTAGCGCTACGTCACAAGGTATTCTGTATCAATCATTATTCGCTGCATTGAACTACACAGTAAATGTATATGAATGAGAAATTATGTTCTACATTTTTCTTCGAAGAAACAAAGACTGGCGATCATCTGTTGAATCCGGTGCTTCGCAACCGGGCGGCCACAGCCACCCCAACCAAGAAAAATAGATAAGTATTCTTGGCAACATTGTCAATTTCGTTTAGACCTGTTGGATCCTATTTGAACTACCGTTTGTATGTTCTTCACACTGTTTATATTATTTATTTCACTAAACCTTCCTGTTATATAGCCTAACCCAAATTATGTGTTACGAGCATGTTTAGGATAGCTTCAGTGCTCTGCACATGACATCATTCTTGCTTTTCTTATTCTATGACCGGGTCACCCCTGGGGATGCCGGTTTGCTTGCCGTGGAGTGGACGAGAGTGAAACTCCCCCAGGATGGGACATCAGTCCATCGCTGGATAACCCCTTACCAAAACTGGTACCCATGTTCAGTTGGGTTGACTGGAGCAGGCGAGGCGAAGTGTCTTGCTCAAGGACACATGGTAGCACTCGAGTCGCAAGCTAATTACAGGCCAACATGTGTGTAGTCCCGAACTCATATTGGTTCAGTACGATCGTGGATACTAGTTACATGTATGCAACTCGGGTGAACGAGGAAGACAAGACGGATGCAAAATGATAATTTTCATACAACAATTTCAGATCTACCAAGACCTGACAATTGACAGGTTAATATCCTTTTACCTGAATCGAAATGGTCAAAACGCAGGACTGTTTTGAGAATATGATGTTGTTGAATTGACATCTGTAGTAAAATATATTATGCATATTTGAATTGTTTTCACAGATACATAAATCAGGAAACTCGGGCAGACCCTGATCATGTCAATCAATACCTGGGGGTCTGACCCAGTGATGCTGGCAGAGATATGTGTGGGGTCTTATCAGAATATAATGCATTAGTGTGAGACAAAGTTAAAAGCCTGATACAAGAAGGTAAAACCGTTCACTTCCCAGAACATAATTTAAATATAGGCTTAGAAATTATGTGTGATATCTGGCTTTTCTTCTTACAATTTTTACAGAGAAATCACACAATTGTTCCATTCATTGCCACAATCCTTTTGCAACCCATGTTTTGTGCCTTCCAACACCATATCCAATAGTTTCAAATTTAGTCCTCTCCCATTATTTTCATAATGGAAACCGTCTTACTTATGCATCACAGACATCAAAATGTGTGTTTTTTAGTACACCTACGTGTATATGCATTGATGTACAGTATATAGTGATGATTTTTGACATCTTGCATGATGTGGCTAAATAGGAAAACACCTAACGTTTTTCACTAGTAGTGAATCTCACTTTTTCCTAAGCCTTATAAGGCACATTACAGGAACAATAATGAAGCATTCTTCCACAGTCCTCTGGTCTGCTCTGCTCTTATAATTACTTCACCATCAAATTCCAATAACAAACAATTTTCTTCATTAAACATTTCCACAAACAGCATAAAGTTCGGCTTATAAAAATCAATGTCTGGTTTTTCATTTGGTGTGATTTTTAGTGGATATTTGTTTCCGAGATCAATGGTGTATTTTTTATAGCTTACTTTTTATAGCTTCCATAGGCATAAAATTAATTTTTCTCCAATCAGTAATTGTTCCAATAATTTTCATTGAAGGATGGAACGTTCAATCACAGCTAAATCCATAAAATTAATCTTGATAATTATATCAATTTAATACAAATGTAAACCTACAATTTGTCCCCAAATCATCTAAATTTTTTTCAAAGCATGACTTCATTATTTTAAGATTATTTTTCAAATAATACTTTTTATAACAACTGCTTTTATTCACTCAAAATTTATTACTAATCAATTTCAATGTCTACAAAATTATGAATTTAATCGATAATTTAGGATATGATTTTTTTTACACCGAGTCTTCAAACATGAAAGACAAGGTAACAATTGAGCATATATTAATGACAACAATTTGCAAATGGGGAAAAAACAGAAAGCAAGCATTTAAAATAACTGGAAGGCTGTACAAAATAACTACAAGTACTAATGTCACCCAAAATATCCCCCAGAAAAATCTACCAAAATCAATAAAGCCCATGTACTCATCATAAGGAGCCTACACATCAAGTGCAGGTTCGAACCTGATCTGACTAGGCATGGCTGACTTAACATGTTTACAAGGTGTTCAGTGTTAACTTGATCTAGTATAAACTTGATCTGAACAGGCACGGTTGACTTACCGTATTTACAAGGTAAGTATAACACAAACGCAATCAGGTCTCCATGCATGAATTTCATGAGGACTAATTCTAAACAATGATAAAATTGGTTCAGAAGAATTTTGAAACAAGCTTTTATAATCATAATAAAATTGCTTTTGAACATCTCTATTTGGACTATAAGGACTGAATGATTAACTAACTATCTCTAGAAGAGCGTATGGTAGACGTCCATTCAGAGCATTGGTCAATGACCATCCGTCAATGACAAACTAAACACCTAGAATATCATTTCTTTATCCCTGTACAGTAGCAAACTTTTTGTAAAAAAAGTTTTGCTTCCTAATTGAAAATATTGAGGTCTTACATACACACTACATGTAATTATAATTACTCCTATTAGCTGAATAGCTCATTATTCCATCAGTCACATCACACACAATCATAATTATTCTTAATATTTTAAACTGAAAAATCCCCTACAAGTCAAATAACAACATCACATCATCAGTATTGATCAATTTCAAACAACATTCTTCTCAACAATAGATGGGAAAATCGATGTGGTTATCATGTCAGGCATTGTTTCCACTGATAAGTAACGCTAACAACATCAACCTGATTTTAAAACTTACAACCAACTTTAGTTGATTTTACCAAGATCAGGGAGTATCTATAGTTGAAGGAATCTCCTTCTTTTGGATATTATTTGCTGATAAATATGTCCATATTAGATATAAATAGCTTGCATAATCTTTAGAAATCTGCTATTCAACCATTATTAGGGCTTTGGTACCATTTCAAGTTAAAAGTTCTATTAACGATTCAGCTGAATATGCTAAACATCATTGGTCATACCTAAAAAATAAAATGAAACATGAATTAATGGACAATGTGTAGTGTGTCTAATGATCAGCCCATACATCTAAACAGTTTCTTTCTAAATACACTAATAATATAACATCCTTCTACATTATTCAATGATATCCCTCTATAACCATGCTAGAGGAATGCAGGGTCTGGAGTTGGAGGGTGTTGGGCAAATTTGTTGGGGGCATTCTTATCCCAAGGATTCCATAACTATATAAATAAAATAATATCTGACATTTGATATAGCGCCTTACACCGACATAGTCGGTCTCAACTTCAACTTGGTCATTTGACATTAGTGAGTACCATCAGATTTTACTGTAACTAACCTCCTTACTGGTCATTAGACATGGACGAGTCCCATCAGATGTATACTATAACTAACCTCAATAGTGGTCATTAGACATGAGCGAGTCCCATCGGATGTATACCATAGCTGACCTCAATAGTGGTCATTGGATAATAGTGAGTCCCATTGGGAGCTCTGGGCCTCAGGAGATGCATTTGTCCAAGATGAGAGCCTGGACTGTTCTACGTGCTGGTTATGGGTCCTGACCGGATACTGGGTCCAACGACTGCTCACTTCTGGTTCCATCTGGTTCAAGGGCTCTTCCTTCTTGAAACCCATATGGGCTGATGGTCCGTGCTGGAAGGAGGGTGTAGAGTGGGCCAGGGGTTCAGAGTGCTCAGGAGGGTGGACCCACAGAGTAGATGGATCAAAGGGCCTTGCTGTTGGGTTAGGGAGGTTCCTGGAAGGTAAACAAAGTTGAGGGCTTTAGATTTGAAACATGATGATAATTGGAGGTTTTCAGTGGTTGACCTCTGATGACCTTCCAACCTCCACCATAAAAGGATCATGAACTCACTATGAAGATCCTACCCCTCAAGTTTGAGCCTAATCAAGGTTGCCTCATTGAGTAATGGTATTTTAGGTTTTCAGTGGTTGACCTCTGATGACCGCAAGTGAACTTTGACCTCCATTAAAAACAATAGGGACCATGTACTATGGTATGGCTTAATGTGCACACTAGTGCCGGTTTGTTATAGAGTTGATACAAGGTATAAAACTGAAATGATTTAGATAATAAACACTACAAAAGCTGGATACCAGTACTGAAATGATCGAGATACGCACTACAAAAGCTGCTTACTGTTTAGGCCAAACCACCTTGTTCACCTGAGGACCACAGGGTATAGAGAGTTGTATGAACCGTGCTGGTGGGCCGACATCATTGATATACACTATAGTGTCGGTTTACCAGCATGTTATAGTGGATACAAGGTATTCACCTGAAATGACTTGGATAAACACTACACAAGCTGCTTACTGTTTAGGCCCTTGTTCACCTGTAGACAACAGGGTATATAAAAGTTGTAGGTACCCTGGAGGTGGGCCGACATCATTTATGTACACTATAGTGCTGGTGTATCAAATTACCAATGACCAAGATCTAATATTAACAGGTCATGCCAGCATGTTATAGAGTGGATACAAGGTATAAAACTGAAATGATTTAGATAAATACTATGCAAGCTGCCTACTGTTTTAGGCCAAACCACCTTGTTCACCTGTAAACCACAGGGTATATACAGGTGTAGGAAGCCTGGTGGTGAGCCAACATCATCGATGTACACTGTAGTGCCGGTTGGTCAATGTTATGGAGTGGATACAAGTACTGAAATAATTTAGATGAATACTTTTAAAGTTGCTTACTGTCTTGGCTCCTCATTGGCCGAACCACATTGTTCACCTGTAGACCACAGGGTATACAGTTGTAGGAAGCCTGGTGGTGAGCCAACATCATTGATGTACACTGTAGTGCCAGTTGGTCAAATTACCAATGATCAGGTATCTAATATTAACAGGTCATGCCAGCAATGTTATAGAGTGGATACAAGGTATAAAACTGAAATGATTTAGACAAACACTATGCAAGCTGCCTACTGTTTTAGGCCGAACCACCCTGTAAACCACAGAGTATATTGTGGAAACCCTGGTGGTGGGCTGACGTCATTGATATACACTATAATGTCGGTTTGTCAATTCACCAATGACCAGGATCTAATATTGACAGGTTATGCCAGCATGTTATAGAGTGGATACAAGTACTGAAATAATTTAGATAACTACTTTCAAAGTTGCTTACTGTCTTGGCTCCTCATAGGCCGAACCACATTGTTCACCTGCAGACCACAGAGTATATACAGTTGTAGAAACCCTGGTGGTGGGCCGACATAATTGATGTACACTATAGTGCCGGTTGCTCAAATTACCAATGATCAGGTATCTAATATTAACAGGTCATGTCAGTGGCGGATCCAGGGGTGGTTTTGGGGGTTTAAACCCCCCCCCCTTTAGTTTTCCGGGATTTTTTTTCTTCTTATATTTTTTCATAGGCCATTCTATTTGGACCCCCAATATTCCCACCTCAATGGAATCTGGAGAATGATAGCACCATTTTGCATCTAAGCCCCCTTCTGAGAGCAAAATGTTCAATTCCCTCCTCTTAGACCCCTCCCCCAGGAAGGCCGTCACTGCCTGGGCCAATCAGCATCAAAACCACCCCCTTGGAGAAATCCTGGATCCGCCCCTGCATGTCAGCATGTTATAGTGGATACAAGGTTTAAAACTGAAATGATTCACATGAACATTATGCAGAATGCTTATTGTTTAGGCCGAACCACCTTGTCCACCTGTAAACCACAGGGTATAGAGAGTTAATTGTGAGAACCCTGGTGGTGGGCCAACATCATTGATGTACACTATTGTAGTGTCTGTCTGGTTTGTCAAATTACCAAATTATCAACTAATGTTAATAGGCCATGAATTGGATACATGGTATAAAACTGAAATGATTTGGATAAAACTATGCGAGCTTGTTACTGTTTAGGCCAAACCACCTTGTCCACCTGTAGACCACAGGATATATTGTGGGAACCCTGGTGGTGGGCCGATATCATTGATATACACTATAGTGCCGGTTATGCCAGCATGTTAGTGGGGATACGGGACATAATACAATTTTTTTTTAAGATTTAGCTCCTCGTAGGCTGAGCCACCTTGTCTGCCTGTGGACCATGGGGTAGAGACTTGTTGGAACCCTGGTGGTGGCCTATGTCATTGCTGTACACTAGTGCCAGTTGGTCAAATTACCAGTGATCTTATGTTAATAAGTTGTGCCAGCATTGCAGGGTGGATACAGGACAGAACCAAAATGTAGATTTGATCAGATTTAGATAAATTCTATCAAAGTTTCTTACTGTCTTGGCTCCTCATAGGCCGAGCCGCCTTGTCCGCCTGTGGACCATGGGTTAGAGAGTTGTGGGAACCCTGGTGGTGGGCCGACATCATCGCTGTACATCTCAGAATGAAAGCCCTCGGTGAGGAAGCCTAGATCCTGGTTATTATTGTTGTTGTTGCTGTTGGGGTTGTAGGAGGGGTAGTGCCGAGGCGGGCCACCTCGGGGGTTATAACCATGTCTCGGGTATCGGTATCCTCCAGGGGCCCGGCTTCCTTGCATTGGGCCGAAACCTGCAATTTAATTGAGAGTTTGGTATCTATGTTCTGATAGTTTTGGGTTAACATAAATGGGATAGCACCATCCATCTCGCAACTGATGAAGGTAATATAACCCTCATGTACCAGACTTGGAACAATGGACGACTTTACAAATTCAATCGTGCAAATGATTATGGGTAATTATGAGGGATAAACGAATCATCACAGAAGACGCACACATACCATCAGTTGGACAACTGTGCGTACACGTCCTTGCATGTCTCATGCCCCGGTTTATACAGCACTACTGGATGAATTGCGCATGAAATAGAAATAATAATTGTTGTCCATCGTGAACCGATGAGGACAGTACCCGAAGGCACACCTAGGCATGACTGTTGCCCAAGTAGCAAGCCGTCCCTCTATTCCCATAACCACCAGTATCCAGCGGAGAGACAAGGTATCTACGGCCGATGGCGGATCCGGGCGCAGTGGGATCCTCACAAGTCCCACGGCCTGATATAGCCAACAGCACAGTGCCCAGACGGTAACACGAAAGATCACCCATCCGAGCAACTGAATAGGCTGTTGTACCATTTTAAAAACACCTGGGCGGAGAGAGGCAATCGAGGTAAAGTGCCTTGCCTACCGACTGAGCTATCGGCCCTCTATAACTTGCATACAGCTGGAGTGAAACACGCATGCTGAATATGCAAGTTAATGGGTTGGGCTTCATTGTATATCCCTGTGACCTTACCCGTAATCCATTGCATGCGAAATTATTGAATTATCTTATTCCAACAAGTCAGAAGCATGTCTTTAATGGTTCAAGTAAAGCTTGTCAATGTACTGCTTACTGCCCTGTTCGAGCATGTGCCAGCTACTATGTTACTGCCCAAATGTGTACCCAAAGTTGCCGGGCACCATCTGTGTCCTGCAGTAGATGCTCCACGGCACATAAATGGTTAGGGAAGAATTCATAAGTCTGAAATTATGGAAAAAAAAGAAAAAGGAATGGCTGCTATGGAGCGCTGGTGCTGCGCATGAGCGCAACACTGGACTCCAGTAGCGGGCGGGCTGTTAAAAGTTTTGTGTTATATTTTGGTGATATTTTGGGCGCGCGGCCAAAATCGCATTAGTATGTTTGCCAGAAGGTAGGTAGAGCTTCTGATGTAAGTTGTCCCAAATGGTCCAGAACTCTCTAACCCGAACAATCCCGATTTGTACTTCAGGACCATTTGTCGTGAAAGTAGCTTAAATAAAATAACCATTCTATGAGAGAAATCCTCAGACACGTCTTCACTGGTTCGCGGGGCCCTCGAAATTGGCGAGTAGCAAATGTCGACCGTGTACAGTGATGCTCGTTGGAGCGTGGCGCAACGTCACTGCTGGGAGTGTGCGCACAACTGTCTTTTATTTAACCCCTTGATGCCTAAGTTAATTTGGAGAGAATGAAGTGGCTACTTCAGAGCGCCTTATAGGCCTCAAAGGGTTAAACTAATCCATCAATTAATGGAAAACAAGCCATATGGGGGAATAGACAATTTTACTTTTAATTCATTTGAATTTTTCAATTTGATAACAGTTTAGCTGTCCTTGTTTTTCTTGGCATGTGATGAAGATTTGGGTTTCTATGAGTCCTGAACACTGGCAATTAGCCTTCTCTTCTTAACCAGTATCTAGAGAGTAATGAAACAGGCGTGTAACTATTACAATTCCATCCTGCTCCCGGGACTGCTATTCAGCATCCCCATCCGACGGACGTCAGTGACCTCTCAGCCTTCAGCAAAATGCTGGGAGAGGTGGTAGCAACCCATTGGTCATTACTGCAGAGTAGCTGAGCCAAACGGATCCAATGCGATAATTTCCCGAAAACAACTAGAAGCCTTTGATCTGCCAAGACCCATCCAACTCCCGGTGAGGAAACAAGCCAAGTTTTGAGTGGGATTCGAAAACGGGCCTCCATAGTGCAAAAGTGGTCAGTCAACTGCACTGACGATTCCCAACCAGCCTATGGGTCGCGACCTAAAAATGGGTCACCAAGCTTTAGTGGTGGGCCTAGTGACGGGTTGGAGAAAATGGAACAATATTTCAATTCAACCACATTTTCTCATGAGTGGATAAAAATATTCTATCACAAATATAACGCATTAAATACGGGAGCATAGTAGCCTAGTTGTTAAGGCATTGGACTGACAATCTAAGGATCCCAGGTTTGATCCCCAGTCGGGTCACTAAGTTACGTTCTTAGGCAAGACACTTTACCCCGACTGCCTTTCTCCACCCAGGTGCTTAAATGGGTACCTGCGAGGTGTAACTTGTGAATGGACATAGGTGCTGATCTTGGCTGCCAGCTTGTACCCAGGTATGTGTGGGTCAGACGAGTTATACCAATGACCAGGGGTAATGGATATGCAGCTCATTGAGACGCATGTATGATGCTCTATATAAATGCAACCAATATTCGTTATTAATACTACTACTACTTGTATTCTGCATACCAAACACATACAGGGATGGTGCCAATCCCCAATCTTGGTAAACTGACTATATTCAAATCAGAGTATGGCAGTCAGCGTTTCCTAGTGCCGCACTCATTTCTAACTATTTGTAAACCGATTTTTGGACAAAAGCTACAGTTTTCGGGTCAGGAAAATAAAAATTCTGACTGCCAAAATGATAACTCGATTATGCCTGCTTCTTTCCGTAGTTATGTTAATTATGCTCGAATGTGCTGTCAAAATCTCAAAGATACATGGAAACAGTTTTGATGGGTGTCATTTGTGTCAAAATCATAATCATGTGTGTCAAAATCATAAAAATTCATATTCCGAAGATCGGATATTACAACCAACATATTTTCGCGTGCGAGTGCAGTATCCTTTTTTAGGTTGTTTGGTAATGTGGTCTCACTTGTGCCGAATTTGCCGCTCATAACCCAAGGATCAAACATTGTTATACACAAAATTGTGCACGCTTGGCATGCAATGTATTTCTCTGTGTCTTGTTGTGCGGCATTATGTGACGAATGCGCTCTTCACAAACCAACCATCAGACACAACCAATTTTTTGCACGCTCCGCATGCAGTCATTTTGTTTCTTTTGTTACCACATGGTGTCACTTGTGCGGAAGTATAGACACAATTCCTAGAAAAATTTGCGAGCTTGGTGAGAAATCATTATTATACTACCTTGGAATCCTGGTGGTGCCACTGAGTGTGGCAGTCAGAATATTCTGGCCCACAATCCATTCAGTTGGAATTTCAGCCCACTACCCCACCTTACATCAGAGTCACTGAACACAGTGTCATTCAAACTTATAGAAAATGCATTCACTACGGTTTGGGGTGCTGTCTATTTTGTTTTGTATACGACTGGTTCGTGACCAGTGTTGAAAACCATGACATGTGTCATCAATAAAAAACTTGGGCAGCCCTAACCTACACCATACTACCACCTTGTACATTATCTTTAAGATGCAAATTAAAGCTCTGTGATTTTGTGTGTCGCCATATTGTCATCCCATCTAATCCAAACAATACTACTGTTGTTAATTGATACAGAATTAAAAGTGGTAGCCTGGCGCAGTGGATCGAGTGTTCCGGGTGCACTAAAAGTCCCGGGTTCAAATCCCACTCAGTGTTTGCTTGCTTGTCAAAAAGCTGTGCGGCAGTTGTTGATAGTTTCGCAAATTTCTGGTTTCATCAAAAAGGTGTTTTGCAGTTGTTAATGGTTTCGTTGTAGTGGGAGAGAAATTTATTCGGGGAAACATTAGATTCATTGGTTAGGTTCGGCACGGCTGTCCTGCAGTGGTGACGGTCAGGTTGCTACCACCTCTCTCAGCATTTAGGAATG
>JAODUJ010711531.1:0-13705 GCA_027564615.1 Psolus chitonoides | reverse complement strand
AACGTCTACCGAATGCAGCAAAAGAGAGCTGCATACATAGTTTGCCTCCATGCGTGATATTATGTAGATGACCAGATCACTTCAATGTCTACCGAATGCAGCCAAAGCGAGCTGCATGCACGGTTTGCCTCCATGCGTGATATTATGTAAATGACAAGATCACTTCAACGTCTACCGAATGCAGCAAAAGAGAGCTGCATACATAGTTTGCCTCCATGCGTAATATTATGTAGATGACAAGATTACTTCAACGTCTACCAAATGCAGCAAAAAAGAGCTGCATACATAGCCTGCCTCCGTGCGTGATCTTATGTAGATGACAGGATCACATCAACGTCTACCGAATGCAGCAGGAGAGAGCTGCATACATAGTCTGCCTCCGTGCGTGAGCTCATGTAGATGACAGGATCACATCAACGTCTACCGAATGCAGCAAAAGAGAGCTGCATACATAGTCTGCCTCCATGCGTAATATTTCGTAGAAGACAGAATCACTTCGATGTCTACCGACTGAGCAAAAGAGAGTTGCATGCGTGATCGTATGTCCCCCTAAAGCCTCTCTACGGATGTTTATTGTAAAATCCGCTAATTGGGAGCCATGTTGTGAGTGATATTGACGGAGCCCTATCACATATTTCGTACGTACATTGTTGTAGTGCGTCCGTCCGTCGTATATTCCAGTTAGGCAAGTATACAAGCGGTTCATGTTAATTTTAACGAAACTCTCACTCCCCCAGACTTTGAAGGGAAAATGAAAGCTAAGCGTTTGGAGAGATATATTGTAGAGCTAGCGTTCCGCAAACTTCTGAGCAGGTGTCCCAGGTAAAAATTTTGCCAATCGGAAGCGTCCCAACTGCCGATCGCCGGCCATCTTAGTCTAAAAAAACTGGTTTCAGTCAGTTGTTTGTTTCCATGACGTATGATCTATATACGTTGGGTAATGAATATCAGTGATGTGTGTAAGGGGTACTTTGGCAATAAAAAATAAAGGAAATGGAATACTGTGTTACAATTTTATGTGATTCCTCACCTTCTCCGTTCTCCCTCTGCAGTGGCGCAGGGTCTGGGATTGATGGTGGGAGAAATGAAGAATTAAGTTGGCATCCATCAACATTTTACTGCATATAGTCAGTCCTGTATCCGATTTGTATTTTTTTGGGCGGATGTACCCTACGGATACCGAAGCATGGGGTAGATCCCAAGCTCGGTCCATAATGTGTTATTCTTAAAACTCAGTTGTTGGGTAACGCAAAATGTGCTTGACATAATTTTTCAATACCATTCCCTTTATACTGAAGGTGTATAAGTTGTGTATTGAATAGAAGGCTGTTTGTTAACCAAGGGTAATTTTAGACTCCATACTGACCAAATAACACTTATTTCTGAGGATTGTAATCAACATAGCCTACATACACGGGTGCGAAATTGCATAAACGGGTACGAGATTATTGTAACAGTTCTAAGCCTGAAATAACTGACATCATATACGTTTAGCAACGTCCTTTTGAGAATGGTGAGGTAGGGGTGGGATTTGACGCAGGTCGTTTTAAAAAGGTTTGTATTGAATAGAAGGCTTTTTGTTAATCAAGCGAAATGTTAGATTCCATACTGACCAAGTAACACCTATTTCAGACGATTTTAATCAAATTACATATACGGGTGCGAAATTGCATAAACGGGTGCGAGATTAATATAACAGTTATAAGCCTGAAAAACCTGACATCACATACGTTTAGCAACGTATTTTTGGGAACGGCGAGGGAGGTGGTGGGGAGGGAGGAGGGGTTGGACGCAGGGCTTCCTTCACATTTTCTTATTGAATAGAACGCTTTTTGTGAATAAGTGAAATTTTGGATTCCATACTGACCAAGTAACAAAAATTCTGAAGATTGTAATCAAATTACATATACGGGTGCGAATTTGCATAAACGGGTGCGAGATTATTATAACAGTTCTAAGCCTGAAATAACTGGCATCATATACGTTTGGGCAACGTCCTTTTGGGAATAATTGGTGGGGGTGGGGGGTCGGACGCTGGGCGTTCCGTATTGAATATAAGGCTTATTGTTATTCAATTGACATTTTAGATCCCATACTGACCAAATAACACTTATTTCTGAAGATTGTAATCAAATTATATATACGGGTGCGAAATTGCATAAACAGGTGCGAGATCATTGTAACAGTTTTAAGCCCGAAATAACTGACATCATATACGTTTAGCAATGTCTTTTTGGGAACGGTGAGGGAAGGGTGGGGTTCAACTCATTGCGTTTTCAAAAGTTTCGTATTGAATAGAAAGCTTTTTAAAAATAAAATAAAATTTTGGTTCTATACTGACCAAGTAACAATAATTTTTGAAGATTGTAATCAATCAATATGGGTGCGAAATTGCATAAATGTGTGCGAGATTGATATAACAGTTCTAAACCCTAAACAAACTGACATCGTATATGTTTAGCAACGTCTTTTGGGAACGGTGAGGGAGAGTGTGGGGTTGGACGCAGGGCGTTTTCAAAAGTTGTGTATTGAATAGAAGGCTTTCTGACCAAGTAATACTTATTTCTGAAGATTGTAATCATAGTACACATAAGGGTTCGAAATCGCATAAACGGGTTCGAGATTATAACTATATAACAGCTCTAAGCCTGAAATAACTGACATCATATACAGTATTTTTACTACACTCCTCTGCTTGGAGCTCCAAAACCATGCGGTTCACCAGTCAATTTGAATTGTACCCACTAGTTCAGTGTAGGCTACTGTCCAACGTGCAAATGATAATAGCCGCAGCTAGCTAGTATTGAACCGTATAACAGTCGGGTCTCTTGGGAGAGAGGGCGGAAGCTATTTAATTCATCAACAAATAAAATTCCTGGTACATTTCGAGCAAACCCTATTATTGAAATGGAACACTCCGACCCTTCACTAATTAAATTCAATGAAAGAGTGGACGTACTTCGTGTACGATTCGCGCACTACCAATAACATAGTGGATGTTAGTGAACGACAGTGGATCGTTCGTCCACGGACCACTTTGTGCACTCGCGCGTGCACTCGTGACCACTGTCGGCCACCACCTAGTGGACGGACGGGTTGTCCACTACGTGAACTAACATATTTCGCCCAGTGTTGTACACTGTATTTAGGGCTGTATGTGGCTGCTCCTATAGGGATGTCCCCCAGGTGACAGGTGACACGGTAAGGTGACACATACTAAAGTGCGTCGGGAGCGAACAGTCAGCAATGTGCATGTCAGTGTGGGTTTGACAAGTTCCAATGACCAGGCGATACAATTGTAAAACGCTTTGAGGCTGCTCTGACAAAAGGCGCTATATAATTCGCAATCTTATCTTAATCTTATCTTATAACGACTATGGCTTCAGTGGAAGTTTTGTCTTATCCGACGTGTATGCATGATTATGTGAACGACCCAAATCTGTGCTCATGCGAGATCAGTAGCAATTGAAAGAGGGACTTTAGAATCGGGCGATCGCCCGATCCAAACCAAATGAAACACACCGGACAAAGATTAACAACTGTAAACACACGGTTACCCTGTTATGTGGCGGTCACCTGTAATTTATATTGTATTGGAAGGGTATGGCCATGGTTTTGTATAACTATAGACTCACAGTAGGCCTAGTAGATAATGTAACTTTATACTTCACTCAGACTAAGTTGCATAACAGTTAATGAGGATATGCATGCTTACTGTACCATTTGTGCATTGACACACTGCGCAAAGCCGGAATCAACAGAGTGTTTTTCCGAATTCAGCAAAATAAACTACTTATACGACTTATTCATTCACTTGTCGAGTCGCCACTTACGACCTTAGGACTTACGACCAGCATGAACTAAAATCTTGATTCTCAGGAAGAGGTCGTTGTTCGGTTAAACGATTATTTTTTGGTTAGAAATATATTTCCCAGACATTAATGAATAAACAAATAGCTGGTATTGGTATACTGTAATAGTAAAATGTGGAATATGTGCACGTTTGTGAAGGGTGCGGGAGATTATGAGCTCATACCAGCTAGCTGGTGTGAGGCATGTTGATCGTGCAGCGTCTATCAATTGCGTCTATCAATTGTCCAAATTGCTCTCATGAATACACACTTCGACGGATTAAGACGAAACTCTTAAGCAATGACCACTGGGTGGTGGGCCATTGAACTGCGTCCATTATTTAAGGTCAAAGGTCATGTAGGGTTCAGTATAGGCCGTTAACTGGAAACATGCGAAAAGCATAGCCCCCTTCTGCAGTTTCGATGATACAGGGCTGAGGGTTTGTCGTAATAATGCTCTGGTATTGATACATTCGGGGTGTTCAGTGATTTTGGGTGGATGGTCCCAGTGGTCATCTAGTGGTCAGTTTAGGCCAGAATACTAAATGTTGTCGGAAAGTTGGTACGTATAGTAAACGTCTAGTGATAACAAATTTGAAGGTCATCAGTGGTCATTTGAGGTCAAATTATTCAAATGGCTCCCATGCGTACATGCTTTGATTGATTTTGATCAAACTGGGACACAATAACCATTGGGTGGTGGGCCATCAACTACATCCAGTATTCCAGGTCAAAGGTCATGTTGGGGTCCGTAGAGGCCGTTAACTGGAAACATGCAAAACATATTTGTACAGACTTTTTAAATGGGACAGTGTTGGGAGTTTGTCATAATAATACTCCGGTAGTTCTACCTTCGGATGTTCAGGGATTTTACGTGGATGGTTGTAGCACTGATCATCTAGTGGTCAGTTTAGGCCAACATATTAAAGATTGTCGGATGGACATGAAAGTTGACACATACAGTAAAACATCTGGTAACAACAAATTTGAAGGTCATTTGGGGGTCGTCAGTGGTCCATTGAGGTCAAATTTTAGATATACATGATACTTGGTAAATACAGTAAACAGCTGGTGTCGACATTGGAAAGGTCATTTGGAGGTCATCAGGGGTCATTTTAGGTCAAATTATTCAAAGTGCTCCCATGTGTGCATGCTTTGACGGATTTTGACGAAACTTGGACACATTGACCATTGGGTGGTGGGCCATCAACTGCGTCCAGTATTTCATGTCAAAGGTACTATAAGGGTCAGTGGAGGCCGTAACTGGGAACACGCAAAATGCATCTTCTACAGCTTCAATGGTACAGTGTCGAGAGTTTGTCATAATAACGCTCTTCAGAAATTGGAAATTTATAAATTAGACATCGAAATGGGGTTCTCACAACTTGAGAAGTCTGCACAGTGCTTCCACATGTTTGAACTCGTTTTCGTGGAACGTGTACCAAAATTTCCCGAAATCACTTGGAATCAATCAGATGACCATTTCCCGAATCAATTATAGGCCGTTTGGAGCAATCAGCGCTTTCCTACCCGTGTAAACTGTCAAATATGTTACTGTTGTTTATGTCGTTTATGTCGATAACTTTAAAGATATAGTAGAGTATGTTGCTAAAATGAAATAGAGATGGGCAGGGCATGTCGCTCAGCTCACAGATGAACGTTGGACAAGAAGATGTACAGAATGGAGACCACCAAGAGGAAAGAGAAACAGGGGCAGACAACCACGCAGATGGAGAGATGCCATTACTATGATAGCCGGGACAACATGGCAAAGATGCGCAAAAGACCGTGACGACTGGACACATCGATCGGAGGGCTACGCCCGATTCTGGACGGACAGAGCCTAGGTAACAGGTAACAGGTATGTCGATGACTTTATAAATTTGCTCTTTTATATATTTGCTTGATCTCAGTATTTCCGTGGAAGTGGAAACACTGAGTATGCAATCGGTACGAGCATCCGTCATATTGCTGTTGGTAAACAGAGATTTACATGCAAAATCGACAAAAATAATAATGAAGGTCTTTGTAGAACATTATAATACTTGCACATTGATTACATTTTGTCTCAACGTCCCAGGCTGTTAACGAATTGCCAGGCACCACGACTTCTTTTGTCCAATCACTTCTTGACAACGGTATTGAACTGTTGAAAGGGCGTGGTTAAGTTTCTGTGCACCGACTTCAATATAGCAAGTTGTATACATGTATTACGCAATTAAGCTGTCAATTATTCATTTCAAATTAGGTGTAACTGTGCAATATGTCATATGGAAACATAGCAAAATACGAACGAACTTGGTCCAGGAATTTCAAATAAAATCAGGCGACTTTTTGAATGAGAGATTAGTGAGCCTACAGCTTTCTGTTCATTCATAGATGAGCGATCTGTTCAATCATAGAGGAGCGAAACAACTGTTGAAGAAAAACATCATGAAGGCAATTCTCATACTTATCGGCATCGCTTCGATTGCAGCGACGGTCTACGGTTGGTGTGACCGCGGTTTTTCGGAGATGGACGGAAGGTGTTATAGGTAAATATAAATTGATCCACAGACCATCGACTAGTTTTGAAGTGACTTGTTCAAGTATTCCTGTGTGGTATTTAGGCATCATTAACCAATGCAGTGGCGTACGTTTGAGTAAGTGATCCCTGATCCAACTGTAGAGTTGGCTTCTCTCCTGGTGGTCCAAGATGCCGCGATAGGCTCACTGGTGAGCACCAAGGGCACATCCCTGACCGGGGCTCGCCCAGAGGCTGAGCCCAGTGAAGCTCCTGTGGTCTAAGACAGTGTTTTGTTTGATTTTCAAGGGTTTTTTGTTTAGGTACAATTTTTTATATTTATTTTATCATTCCATTCAGTAAAATATCCATTAAAAATGAGTTTAGCCTACACTAGGAATTTGAAATACGCCATCAGGATGTATTGTAGGGGCTCCCAGAACAAGATGAGCCCCTTATCATATATTTTGATTAGAAATAATTCTGTTTTTTTTTCATTTTCTTCATTTTTCGGATGTGATTATTGCACTAGGCCTAAAGTTAGGATTTATTTTAACTACACAGCTAGGGGGCGGCTATCGCCGCATAGCGCTTGAGGTGAGTTACTTCACTCAGGTTTGGACTGAGAGGTGAATTCTTACCGGTCCAATGAGAAGGCGCCAGGGGTCCAGCGCGGGGGACGCTGTATGGTCTAGAGGCAAATTTCCTGTGAGGACCCATGTGGTGAAGCCCCGGAATCACCTGAAATTTCACGTTTTAGGGATGCATTTGAAGCTAACCCTAGAGTCAAATTTCTAACATAAACCTCTACTAGAAACATAAAATATATTAACCTATTTTTGTAAACAGCCAGAAGCTCACAGTACAGTAGTACTTTGGTATAAATCAGGTGTGATCAACCCGTGGGTAACATGCCGCTCGCAAAGAGGTCTCATTCGGCCCAAACAATTTATGCAGATCTGTTTGTTGTTAAATCTGAACCGGGTATTTTGAGAGTGTATAGTAACTCAAGGAACACACAACCATAAGCGCGCGGAACACGCAATTTTTTGTTATCTCGTGTGAGCTTTGGTTTTTAAACGGCACATTAGGCACAAACGACACCACGTAACAAGACACAAGAGAAGCGAGCGGCAATGTTTAGGTTATCGTGTTTGATATTTGGGTAACGAGCAGCCGTTTGACGAAACTCTCTCGAGATAATACAGATCTGTATTTAGCATGAACCATCAGGAAGTCTCAAAATGCGGCCTTTTTGTTGGACGCCGTTTACAAATGTGTCTTGAAAGCGTTACTGAATCCGCTATTGGCAAAGCCCCGTAGGGAACCAGAATGCATGAAAGGTGTTTAAACTTAAAGTCAAAACTACGGCCAGCGGCGAAGAGTCAATGGTCCCACTAAAGATCCCCCAGATGGTAATCAAAGGGAAGCCCAGCAGGGAGGGGTCAAGGAAAGTATGCATGATAAAAGTGTTTGGGGTTGAAAGTGATTGCGCGATGTGATTATTCCACAACTAAATTGAGAGGCAAGACTGCTGCCAAAAACATGTATGCGGGCAAAGCTCACGGAAAATGGTCCCACTTTGTTATTAGAATGTTTAGAAGACGCTTTCAGATTTATGACGCGCATCCATGATCTAGCTCTAATGATCGCCTCTTGCTGAATTCGGCGCCTTGCAGTAGAGCATTGAGCAGAAAAGCGACTTCCGAATCTCGTTGGAGGTTTGTTTTTCTTTTTGTCAATATGCGCATGGAGAAACGCATTGGTACGGGGCCGGTGGACCGATAGGTCAGTCCGACCCTAGACTCGTCACTTAATCAATGACTTTAGCGCTTAACGCTCAATCAAATCTTCCATGTGAGTTTCCATTATTTAATCCCGTGGAGTCATATTTACGCACATTCCAAAGGTCTTCAGCAACACTCCATCAAAACTGAAAAATATTATTTGAACGATCTAATCACCCGATGTCCATAGCCTCCAACAGTAACTACTGACAAAAGTGTTTAATTCCTAACACATGTGAAATCACGGATCAGTAGTTACTGATTATCCTCAGCTGATTATCATCGGCTGATCTAATGATAATATTACCTCTCTTCTGATTATACAAATGATTTACAGGCTGGAAATTACCAGTAATTCATTATTTCTCACGTATGAGCCCAGTGCGTTCGCTGCCAGTCAATCCACAGCTCTCTTCACTTGAATAAATGCGTTTTAGGGCCAGGAATTAAATAAAGCTACTGTCTTGGCCTATGTACACTATAACGTTGCTGTCCTTTTTTGTTTTGTAAACCCCGATGATAATAGAACCAACGTCAAAAGTGTTATTCCTGTCTCTCTTAACCTAACTAAAACAATTTTCGGGCGCCTTTGGGGCTGTTTTCTGAGCCGATGTATACAGGAGGAATTACTGCTGTCATTGGTGTTCCAGTCTTCCACGTATGACTAATCGTTCTAAGACAGTTCTTTCCGTGTCGCTTTTCACTCAAATAAATGCATTTTGGGGCCCCTATTTCGTGGTTCACAGACCTCTGTATAGGATAGGGCCCGGCAGCCCTGTAGATAATTTGATATTGACCCTATCCTAAGAATTAATTATACTCGCAACGTTTGTTCCTTAAACGCTCTGGATGTCCGGTGTGATTTGTTACAAAAAAATCGTTTTGCCAAGTAACAAACGTCATTCCTTTTCTGATAAAATATGCAACTTATTTTTATAAATCCACCAAACGGTTCCTTATTTGAGGTGGCAACTCCGCCCACCATATAATGGTATAGATCATATCATATATGACGACGTAACCCATGGGTCCCGCCCCAATGTTGTGTCGCGAACTATAGATCGCGAGAACGTTTCAGAAATCGGTGCGAAATGTTGAAGAGGGCACATGGGTTTTCAAAAATACACTCGTTCAAGTCTGTCACTCAATCGAAGTATCAGCATTCCAAGAACAACATCTCACACTAGGTTTTTCAAAAATCATTCTTGAGAAATGAGAATTTTTATTATCGGATCTTAAAGGCATCCGTAAATGCCCGAGTGAAAACGTCAAGCCAAACTTACCTGATATTATGTAACGTCAGCTAATGAACACCAAAGCAGCATTATCATAGGCTTTGTGCATAAATGAATAAAATAAAGTTAACATTTAGTCAAACATTCTTCAAACGGTGGATTTTTTGTTTATAATTTCCGCCGCCCATATCCAGCATGACGGACCCGGGTCATGAAATATATACTTTTACTACTTAATCCCCGGGGTCTCCACTGAGACTAAGACTACTGTTAACTGACACCAGTGAGTGAAAAAAGAAAAAAGCAAACCAATTCAGAAAAACCAGTGTAACACTGAAACACCATAGACAACGCCCGCGTAGAACACGGGCCCATACTGAGCAGCCCAAAAGGGCCAACAAACAATGGGATAACCCAATCGAAGGGAGACATGAACAAGATCCCCGTGTCGGATCCACCACAAATTGGTACCCACAAAACACCAGCGGCAGATACCCTACTCTGCACACGGGCCCAGACAACCGCCCCAAAGGACTGGTTGCATCGTAATGGTTACCATTTTGTATATCAAGTTTGTACCCATTATCCACAATGCAAATTCGCAGTCTTATTTTTGCTACGAGTAAAACAAGAGGTTGACTTACCTCTTCGAAGTGCACTGTTTCATACTGGTATGGCATTACTTGTTTCATTGCTGCCATATCTGTCTAATAAAGCAGTCTGCACTGCATTGCTCTCTTGATACCAGTACAGGTTTCGGTGTTTGATACAAGTGGACTTCAATGCTAAATATATATCCCACCCCCACAAATGCCATCATACTGGTTTGGACGAAATTGGAGATATGATGGTTGGCAAGATATTGACATTTCATGGACTTGGTTTTAGGCCACGCCCACTCATTAATATCAATGTGATTGACACCAACATTGACACCGATATCAATCCACCGTGCCACTGCCAAGATCACATGGTTACGCGAAATTACAGGCTTGAACAAAGTCGGACATAATGTTGCCGAGAAAATTAACATTTGAAGAAATTGCTTCTAAGCCGCGCTCACTCATGATTATTAAAAAATGTTGGCACCGACATCAAATGGAATCGTCTACCTATCATGGGGAATCACTGTGGCGAGAAAGACATCAATTCATCATGCCACTACCGAGAAAACCTGGTTACGAGCAATTTCCAGCGAAATTACATTTGGCCAAGTCCCTCATAGATATCAATGAGGTGCAATCAAATACTAACTTAGGCATGCACCCCATCACCTACCAATACCACCAAAACAAATTTGAACAAATCGTATCTACCGGTGCCGAGATGTTGACATTTAAAAATGCTTTTGAGCCTCGCACACGCAAGAATATCAGTGAGATTGGCACCACAATCAATCGGGATAGTCTACTCACAATGGGAAATCAATGTTCCAATATGACATCAATCCACCATGTCACAGTCAAGAAAAAAACATGGTTACAAGCAATTTTCAGGGAAATTACATTTGCCGCCCCGCCTCATGAATATAAATTACGTGCAATAACAAGATACTAACCTAGGCATGTACACCACCTCTACGAATGCCATCAAAACAAGTTTGGATAAGATCGACCATTTGATGAAATTGCTTTTAAGCCCCGCTTACTAATGAATATGGATGAAATTAGCTACAAAAACAATAGGGACCATCTACCAGATATTCTAGAAATAAGACAGAGATATGACACTCTCGTCGTTCTGTACAGAATTAGATGTTACGAAAATACGTCATCAACATGATGTCGAAATCGGCCATGGGGGAGAGTGCCCTACATCAGTAGGTAGGTAAACTGAGATAAACCACAAGTACAATTCAATAGGAAAACGACCGGGTTGATGCACATTTTGGGCCTAAATTGCTTAATTTGCTTTGAAGAAGGCGATAACCAACAGTATAAATGATCGTTGATGAATGAAAAGCAATATCCATTGTAGATAACACTAAAAATATATTATCCTAGGAATAACAACCACAAAACAATGTCAGTGATACTAAAAGTATGTGGCGTGTATTGCAGTGCACTATTATATGGTAATTATGGCCAATGGCCTACCGGGTATGATGTTCAGTAATTATACTGTATAAACCAGGCATGAAACTAAGGTAGGGCGAACAAGATGTCTTATTCTGGAAAACCTATTCAATCAGGAGCGGCACCAGGATTGCTCAGACGAAGCGGCTGACGCCCTGAGTGGGTACTCAGACAAGCACCACTGTTACTGTTGACGCCCTGAGTGGGTACTCAGACAAGCACCACTCAGTACACACCATCCTCGTATAGCCCTTCAAGTTAATTTTCCCCGACAGCTGGAAAGCAAAACTTTCCCCGACGAGGGGGGGGGGGGCGGTGCAACACCGAGTCCCGGACGGAAGGGGGCACGTGTCCCCTCGCTAGCGCCGCAACTATCACTGTCTATATTTAATTGAGGCTAGCAACAGTTTGTGAAGAATTTAGTTCAGTGTGGCAGTTTTTAAGTGATGAAGTGGCCTTTCAGTTTGCCACCGGGTATGCTGAGTGTTTTTTGTTCTCGTAATTCTGTTTGATGAAGGTTGACATTTTCTGGCAAGCACTGTAGAAGATCCCGTAAATGTTACGGCATAGTACCAACCGGACGGGCAATCTGCCGCCCAACCACTCAGGCTATAGGCCCTATTTCCCATTTTCGAGGTCTCACAATGTTCACAATTTTTACCCTCAGCCTCGCCTTTATTTCAATACTGCAGTCCACATTTCTACTTACAAAGTATTAATAATGAGGTGCTGAAAAGCTGTACTTGCATGCCCACGGCCGTGACTGAGTCTGAGCCGAGTGCCGCAACACTAAAGCTAAACTGTTCGTACCCGGGGCCACGTAGTGAAGTTGAAAACGCGGGAGTTGTTCTGCCGTGAAAAACGCTTTTCTCATATTTTTAAAAACAAATAAGTTCCCCCTTAGCTTCAGCTAACTTTGTTTTACCCTTAGGAAAGCGATTAAAGATGATCTGAAAGGTTTCGGACGTTATTTTCGCATTTCACAGCAAATCCGTTTGTACAGGCTGATTGTAAGTTTTACCTACCTACCGATGTAGGGCGTGCTTCCCCAATAAACTACTTTCGTAACACGTTTTTGGCGGAGTGTCCATCTCACCCTACACGATCTCTGCATCTACTCACTTACAAATTTGGCAGGAAATGGGTTTACTGAAGAGAGACAAAGGGTTTAACTGAGAGTCTGGTTATGTTGGTATGAGCCCAGGTCCACATAATCTGTACTGCAGCCGGTCCGTAGGGGAGAGCGGGATTAGTTGGAACGCCGGGTATGTTTACATTGAGTTTTTTCTGAAAGAGCTATTATCAATTTTAATTCATATTGCCACCTAGTAGTAGATATTAGTAACAGCCATCCACCATGTACTTTTATGACTAAAGCCACGAAACTCTTGAAGCCGGAAAGCTTTATCAGTTTTTCGACCTTCGGAATAAAATTTTCAATTCCCCAATAGGTTGTATTATCTAAAGTGATCTTTATAGATAACGTTATTAGTTGTATGGTAGTTTATGCTCTAGTACAAAGCTACAAAATAAGGCTAATAAAATGTATTATTTTAGCCCCTGTTCTATATAATAACCTTCCATTTGTCAAATTGGGCATCGGGGTTAGTTAAGACATTGCTGTGGGGGCTAGTTAGAACAATGATGTTGGTATAGTGCATTTTGGGAATTTTTCTAATTTCTCCTATTTTGCATTTTTCATGTAGCATGATACTAGACCAAAATGTAAAACTTAAATGTAGTGCCAATTCCATTTCAAATACGAAAGCAAATGATAGGATATGTGCAATGGGAGGAGGCGGTACGCTATTTAACGTATCGATTGGACCGGTGAGCGTATTATTTTTTAGGGGAATACCCGGGATCAGTATTTATCGTTAGGCGAAATTAGTCAAAGACCGATCAATTAAATATACATAATTAATAGATTTAGGCAGAGAAAAATCAAAATATATGTGGCGGGAGTGTCGTTCTTAGAAGGCCTTTTTGGGCTTGATAGGCTTTTATTATATCAATTTAAATAAAGCGTCGAGAAGAGTATCGGCAAGGTTTTGGGTGTCATTCGATTCCGTGTAACTCGTGTATTTTAATCTCACAAGATAATCTTTTAGATTTTTAGCTCTTTTATAAGCTATTATCGGTTCATCGGGAAGAACTGTTGATAGTTCGGGGTGTTTCGTTATTAGGTGCCAGTGTTTTAATAAGGCCTCTTTAATGTGGCGTGTTTGTATATGGGGTGTGTAGGTTATTTTGA